>JARFOC010000227.1:11817-40476 GCA_031763485.1 Osmoderma eremita | reverse complement strand
GATCGGTAAGTTACCGCTAGCATTCAGTCGGATTTTCTCCACCGGTTAGTTACCGGTAAGTCTGCTGAATGCGGCCAATATATCATTGTTAAGATTGAATAGATTTTTTGTTTCGAATCGATTAGATCGCAAAAAATGGCTATTGTAGGACAAATTCTGTTTTTTATATGGGGTGTCTTATAAAAAAAAAGATGAGTCCGTACGAACTGATTCGTATAATCAAAATTGCGTACACGATGCCTAAGTCAATTAATAATTTGAAAATTCAAACTTGCCTAATCACATTAAGCTTTATTATCTTCTGCATCGATTCATGCATATCATGCCAGTATGCATTATAAGACGCTATTGATGATGTCCTGTTTGATAATATTGGACAATGATCTAGACAACTAGAAAACGACAAGAAATAAAAAAATATATCTTAACAAACCAATGTTACCCTCAGCATCCATTCACGACAATTCCGTTATCTACATACAAATATTCTTTCGTATCTGTTCACAATGATATACCAACGGACGATACGCAATGAAGAAAAAATCGAATCTACGATTAATGTACAGTCATCGACGTCCGTAATTATTACAGACTCTGGGCCTTCACGAATGGACGGCATCAGCTAATTAACCAGAAGAGGCTGTAGGTATCCGCATTCCTACCTTACACTCCTCGGAGCCTCAAATGGATTCGGACGGGTTTAATAGTGGATAGCTTTTCTAATGAAAGGGGAACAAGGACGCGTAGATGCAGTAGTAACGAGAGAAAGAAAGATGCAATACTCAAACAAACATATACCTTTCTGGTAATACAGGAAATAATAATGAATTGGTTTAAAATTAGATACTGTTCCTTGACGTAATGACCAGTGATTATTTTATCGTGATTTTACGGTTTATGCTTTGGTTTGATAATTAAAACTCGTCGAATTGTCTAATGACGTTACCTTAAATTTAAAAAGATACCTTCCATCACGGCCTCCTATATAATGATGGATTCTGTCCGGCCTTACGCATCAATATTTTCGTACGATTTTAAAATGATATTTAAACGGGAGTACAGTTGCTCCAGTTTTCCATATAAAACCATTGAGCGAAAGTAATGTGTATTACTGGTCACATACAACAACCTCCGTAAAGTGGCGCTGTCTATGAAACTAAAATCATGCTTTGAACTAAAGATACGCAAGGCCGGTTTGACTGAGGTACCTAGATTATATTTAAGAAGCCGTTGCTTCCATATTCTCTGTATGTTTCACACTATACACAGATGACGTTGTTATTAATGAAAACAATGGACTATTATTTATAATGTCCATAACCTTCAAAATATAGCGGTTTTATTGCGATAATTTTATTTTTAGGTAAACATTTCAATTCTAAATGATTCCAAGATTTCCCAAACTATTCAACTTCAAAAGAGCTTAAAAAGATTTAATGAAACGATATTAGCCACATCAAACATTCATTTATTTAAAACTTTGGAAAACGTGCACAAAGGAAAACTACTTTTCAATGACACGGTAAATCAAACAAAAACGTAATCAAAAGTCATACGTGCCATAATGCTCGTGTTTGTACTTATTATGTTTATTTAAGTTAAACACAAAGGATGTTAAATGTTTACATACATATATATCTATCCCTACACTTTCTGTGGGATTTGTTTGATCTCGATAATACAATATTTGAAGTGAAACAAATGATATTTTACAATGGAAGAAATTACTTTAGAAACATTTTGATATTCTTTCCTAATGTATAGGTTATGGCGCACCATAACCAAAAGATTTACTTGCCGTGTATTTATTTCGGAAACGCTTGCAAAATTTTGATATTGATTTTGGTGTTAATATAACCTAACTTAACCTATTTGATTTAAGAATGAAGTTAACAATTTATCGTTGCATACAACGCATTCGGAACGCACCCATTATTACACTAAGAAATGGCGGTAAAATTATTATAATTTCAATTAAAAAAATATCTTTCGAGATTTATCTAGACCGATGCTAATTTTTTGTATTTTATTTCAGTTGGAAAACTTCAGCGATATACTCAAACATGACTGTTCTCCCTATTTGCGATTGTTCGTATGTTCTGTATACGTCCCCATGTGTTCTGAGTACCTACCTGGTGCTATACCTGCTTGCAGAGGACTATGTGAGGAAGTTAAAAAGGATTGCTTGCCAGCCTTGTTAAATGCCAGCCTAACATGGCCGCAGAAAATAAATTGTTCTAGGTAAGTTTTCTATCGATAAAAATCTCGCATTAGCACTCTGAATTGATGTTTAATCGTTAAGAAAGTCGTTTTTGTTTATTGTATAATTCCTTAATATGACCATACGTTGTTTACTCGCACCTTAAGGTCTTTGTAGTTTCCATTTTCAAATTCATTTGAAAAATTTGATCCCAAAGAAGTATTAGGATCAATATTATTAACACATACCGATTTTAGATTTCCGGAACCACCTGATCTTTGCATGCAACAGCCGACTGAAGAGGATAAGCAGCACTCGAACCATGTCAACGACCTCCTGGTGGATGAACACATACGTGGTTTTAAATCGTTCAAGAGTTGTCCCACAAACATGATTTTAATCGACAATAATTGCGTCAAAGTCTGCAATTTGGACTCGAAATATTCGGCCGGCGATCAGCAATGGTTCGAGGTAAATAAATAATAAATTGAATAGATTTTTGCATCTGAAGTTGAATCTTTTTTTTTCTCTACAGATATGGTGCGGCGTTGGTTCCGTTATTTGTATTATAGTAACAGTGTTTGCGTTTCTGACTTTTATGATCGAACCAAAGAGATTCCGCTGGCCAGCTAGACCCATACTTTTCCTGACCATCTGCGGATTCATCACGTCTGCCATGTACTTGCTTCGATGGATCTTGGGTTCATTCACATGCACAGGTAAATATATACACATATAGATTTTAATTTGATCAATCCTATATTTGTATCTTTTGAACACAGGTGGCGCATCAATCATCAAACCCTACAATTTGCTATGCGTCAGCATCGCTTTGGTCATAACCTTCTGCGAATTCGCCTTCTGCACGTGGTGGTGCATATTCTGCTTGGTGTGGTACCTCAGCGCCGCCAAGGAGTGGTCGACGGAAGCTATCGAAAGAATTTCCCAAGTTCTCCACGCAGTAACTTGGACGATATCCACGATGCCCGTAATATACTCCCTGGTATCCAATAATATTACAGTCAACGAATTTTCGGGCCTGTGCGAAATAAATAGCTACATTTCGATAATATGCCAGATGGTTTTCGTCTTGGCGGGCGCTATAATGGCAGTATTAACATCGGTCGCTCTAAAGAACGTTAGAAAAGCCCTGATATACGCTGGAAGATCCCCGTACAAATTAGAATGGCTGATATACAGATTAGGTGTGATAAGTTCGGGAATTTGTTTCCCATTATTTATCTGTCTAATGTGTTACTTCGTAGACACTCTAACGGTGGCGCTGATGAAGACTTGCCTAAGGCTACTCAGCGCCATCTTCGCCGCTTTGTGGGTATTCTCCTCGAAGACCTTCAAAAGTTGGAATAAAATCCTGCGACCGCCTTTTTCTAATCATAAAAATCTTCACAGCGTGCCTGTTACCAAAGTTTAGCAGACACTAACTACTACAAAGATCGTTTGTTCATTTTGTATATTTTTCTATGAAAATTGATCGTTACAAAGAAGCTCGAACAAGGATTTTTTGCGAATGTATTTTTTTTCTCTTTTAATTTTACTATCTTATGTATTATCGAAATTATTGTGATATTTCTTAGTAAGTGTAAGTATTTTTATATCGACCGAGATGTATGCTTGAAGCATGTAAAATATTTATTTTTTGTACATTTAATTCAGTATTTATATATATACGTATTATAAATAGATTACGAGTAGTTGTATGTTGTAAATAAAATAAAATAATGTTCTGTATTTTGTTTTAAATTTAGCATTTAAAAGACACTCTGTAACATCACAGATTTTTTATGGCCTCGCCATTTTGTCGTCTTCGTCCTTTCTTCCCGAAATTTAAAATAATCTAAAAGTAATGTCAGTAGCCAATGTCTGCCTTACTGATGAAATAAATCATGAGCAATAATAGTATTAGATTCCTAAAAACGTCAAATTGTTGTTCTTTTAATGAATAGGGAGATTTCACGCGTTTGGAGAACGTACTGATTTTGGCAAATTATTCTTAAAACAGACATAAGATATAGTATATAAAAAATCATTACAAAAAAGAGATTATCGATAGTTCTTGAATTAGTCGTAAATACAAATTAGAAGCAATACCAATTGCATATACTAATTTTACCTGTTCATGATTGCATTGCCCCATATTTTCCAATATTATTCTAACATAGTGACTTTTATAATCTTATGTTGGTTGCATTACTGTTTAATTTCAAAGCGGTAATCGGATCTGTCAAATTAGAAATCAGCCGGTGTAAATAAGCTATTACGCAATTATTCTTAAACAAAATGTTCGCTTTAAACCGAGTAACTTCTAACGCCCTTAGGTAAATATTATAGAAGAAACCCTATCCTATTTAGCGCCGAAAATAAGGATAGAATCACTTATTAATGCGTTCCATTTTAGAATGATCAGATCGGCCCATACGCTGCCCGACTTGCCGTATGCATACGAAGCTCTAGAACCGATTATTTCACGGGACATCATGTGTTTGCACCACCAAAAACATCATCAGGCTTACGTAAACAATTATAATGCGGCCGAAGAGAAGCTGAAAGCTGCCATCGAAAAAGGGGACGTAAGGTTGTATCCGAATACTCTTGGATTGTTATCCCGAGTAATTTCAGACTTGTTTCGGTTGTAGCGCGCAGATAGCTACGATACCTGCGTTGAAATTCAACGGCGGTGGTCATATAAACCATTCGATCTTCTGGCAAAATTTGACACCCAAATCCTGTGAGCCAAGTCGGGAACTATGCAAAGCGATAACAAACTCATTCGGTGAAATGAATAAAATGCGTGAGGTTTTATCGGCTGCTGCTGTGGGTGTACAAGGTTCAGGTTGGGCTTGGTTGGGATATGAAACTAGGACAGGTATTTATGATTTGTACTTAAAACAAATTATTTTTATTGACATTGATTTTTGTATAGGTTGTATTCGTGTCGCTACTTGTGGTAATCAAGATCCATTAGAAGCCACGACTGGTTTGATTCCCTTATTCGGAATCGACGTGTGGGAACACGCTTATTATTTGCAATACAAGAACGTTCGCCCCGACTATGTGAAAGCGATTTTCGATATAATCAACTGGGACGATGTGAGCGAGAGATTCAAAAAAGTGAGCGGAGCTACCTGTTAAAGTGATCTGGATGTGTTTGTGGTCAATAGAAGTCACACTATTTAGATCTAAGCTGTTTTATTATTTTTAATTTTGTAAAAATATTTTTTTTATTAAACAATAAATAAGATTTGTTATATTAATGAAGTTTATGTATCAATTGCAAATAAATATATTACCTTTGAAATATTCGATGTTTATTTTATTTCAAGTATGATTTACAAATAGAAATTTTTGCTTTGCTTATTTATAGTAATGGACTTTGAAAATATTTTGCACTTTGAATCCACGACAGTTCGCAGTTCTTAAATATATACGCTAGAGGGCGCTGCTAATTGCTTTTTTAAGATTATCAACACCAACTCTTAACATAAATAGCATAAATATAGTGTTATTTATTACACTATATTTATGCTTTGTTCACCGAATAGATGTGCTAATCACATGATGATTGTGCACGTGCAAAGCCTTTTCTTATCAACCAATAGAAAGCTTAGTTTTCGTATCACACATTTTTTATACTCCATCTGTTTGGTGAATAAAGTATAGTAACTTTTATTTTTTGGGATTTCTAAACAGAAATTGTTCACTCAGAAATAAGGACGTTTAGATCAAACACAGGCATACTTAAATAATATATTAATAAATCGGACAATTTATATCTGTTTTACACAGTTTTAACATATAAACATTAATAAAAAAAATACACAACTTTATCGATAAAACTTTGCTTCTAATAGTAATTAGGTGTAGTAAATAATATCGGATTCGAAAAAAAGTTGTTAGTTTCACTAACTAGGCGTCATTACCAAAAACAAAGACCTAAAAAACGAGATGAGATAATAATTAATAGGAATCAATGATGAGGAAATGATTCCAGAGCGGTAGGTATCCTGTTAGGAAAAAAAATCAGCGACGTATAACACATTTAAAACCAAAAAAAAAATATCGGCATTTTATTTATCGCTTTTGGACGCATCTACACTACGAATTAAGGAAAAACGCAATATTACAAATGTCGCGATGTATAAGAACATAATCTCACGGCTCTGACACGATAATTACTGGTATCATAATAGTTTATAATAGAATCATAATAATAATACATACTATATAATAATATTAAAGACCTAAAAAGAATCAAAGAAAATAAAAGAAAACTGTTACATATTTACTTATTATAAACTGTTCCTTCCTCTTTAGTGGCCTATTAAACTCCATTACTCTCTTCGCAAAAACAACCACAACTATCATAATAATATTATCATCGTATTTATAGTAGTAAATAATTATATATATACAATTTTCATATACTGTTCGTCAGTTTTTAATTTGCCGTCGAAAGGGTTCGTTAGTGCACCACACTACAAAAGGAAATTATCATCTGTCAAATCGTGAATGTATCTGATTTGTTTTACGATATCCTAGACGCGTTGCTTTCGGGACACAGGTTTCTGGGTTTCGTATCGGTACAAATACAAAACGTCTGTAACTTTCGGAGGGTATTGTATTTAGATCTATACACTGCCGTCCAAATATCAAGGTACAAAGGTAAATGAAATGAAACATATAATTTTAAACCATTTTGAGAAAAAAATAAAATTTATAATAGCGTTTTAAGTAGGAATGAATGTTTGTCATAATGACAGCTGTCATTGTTGAAATGTCAAAAAAACTAGGTTAATGATCGACTATTTCAGAAATGTATGATTTAATTAATTTAATTTTTTTTCATAAAAAGGACTCTAGATTTTGGGTTTTTTGGTAATAACAAATAAATATAATTATACCCATGTAAGCAGGTGATATTTTATTAATTATATTTTGATTTTAATCATATTTGAAACTTTGTAAAGGCTCTGTTGCGCAAAAAAATGCATTAAAAACATAATCAATATTAGGCCTGTATATATTTAAAAATGCATAAGAATTTTAATAGGAATCTATGATTAATTATAACAATGATATATTTACAGAAATGATTTTAAAAATATACTTATTATTGTCCAAGGAACTTAACGTCTTGTATATCTCGTGTTTAGCTACATTTCATTATAAATTTGATTACTTCTTGCAGTCAGCGATTTTTAATTGATTTTGTAACTGTTACAAAAAAAGAATTATGGATGATTTGGGTGAAGATTAAAATTGGATTTAATTGAACTTAAATAAGAAGACTGAGAAAATAAAGAGGTAGCTTAGTTTGGAAGATTAAATAGCAAATTTTCTTAAAAGAGATTTTGTAGTAAACTTTTTTATGCTTCCAGTGAATAAATTAATGGTGTTTATCTGCATAATTTCAAATGTTAAGTGTACTGATGAACTAATAACTCTTAAAAACAGAAGTATTCCAAAATAGTCTTCAAAATTTATCAGAGATGAATTGATGAGAGGAAATTTGAAATTTCGATTGGTAGGAAAATAAATTTCTCTATTATGTTGCATGATTATAATCCATCTTTCCCTATTTTAGATTGTCATTAATATTAAAATTTTACAATTACAGTTGCGTTCAAAATAATAACAGTACCTCATTTATTTGCTCTAAAATTATTTTTCCAAGATCTTTATAAAAAAACAAAAGAGAAATTGCATGTTCGTAAAGGAATTTAATGGATATGTGTACGAGTTCGCGTAGGCGGAGTCAAAATCATGTCCGGAGGTACAGAGAGTGCAATAAATCCTGAGAACCACGTGACTGAAAATGTCGCTGCAAACTAACAAAATCAACCTTAAAACAAAAAAATTCTAAATTGACGGGTCACGTGGTTCTCGGGATTTGTTGCTCGCACGGTATAACAGACCGAAGGGCTCATAGAAGTAGCACCATTAGCCGAGTGTCATCATTAAGTCCCATCCTAAGGAAAGCATTGGCAACCAAAAATATTCCAGTTGAACTTTAACAAACGGACGACTACGTCAAAATGATAAATTTTGTCAAAAGTAGAACGCGGAACTCATTACTTTTCAAGACGCAAGCATATGGAATATGCCCAGCACACACTTAAGGTGGCTCTCCTAGGTGCTGCAGTAGGGTTGTTTATAATTGAAGGGCCAGCAAACTTTTAAAGCTCTGAAAAAGTTCCTGGAGAAAATCTAAACAATTCTTTTACAATATTAGTGTACCTCCCCCACATCTATAACAACCACAACGACCTGAATACCGAATTGCAAAG
Organism: Osmoderma eremita; assembly: GCA_031763485.1. NCBI lineage: Eukaryota > Metazoa > Arthropoda > Insecta > Coleoptera > Scarabaeidae > Osmoderma > Osmoderma eremita. Next base: position 31,971 of record JARFOC010000227.1, on the reverse strand, counting down.
AGCTAATATAAATCGTTTCGATGTGGAGGGCAAATTGAAGCAGCCATTTTAAAATTGGAATTTATGGAAGAAACAAACCTCAAATTGAAATGTGCAATCGTTCCAATGCCTACGCCAAAGGAGCTCGACCAATTATACTTCATTTGCAAAATTAGCTAAAAAGCGTGGATTCTGGATTCGTTCTCTATAAAAAAAGAAAAAAACGAAAGGCACGGATGATTTTATTGATATAGTTGCTAATTGAAGGGCTTCAAATTGCATTCAAAGAAAAACTCTGACGCGAACAAGGCTTAGTTTCTCAGACTTTGATTCTATTCCCAATTACCTACCTGCGAGGCCAATATTTTTCATAACTTTTCCAGGTCAAAAATAAATCAAGAAACGGCCCGGGAAAATTTTGACTGCAAGCTAGGTGTAAAATTTCAAAAAAATATTTACAACAAAATTTTGAAAATGCGAGTTCACTATTCACACTAAATTCTTTTTTTGTATCACATTCAATCAATACATTCTTTATGTATAAAACTCGCGTCTTTTTATTTGGTTGTCCAAAACGGTTGATTGGCTGTGCCATGGGCGTCCGTTACAAATGACAAAAACGATGATACCCGGAGATTCACGACGCAAAGTCAGCCGCAGTAAATTGAATTACTTTTCTTTTGTGCAAATGTTTTTGTTTTAAGGGACTGATAATTATTTTGAATCATCTACAGTACGCTCGCGATTATGTGAACACCGCCGGGTTATGTGACCCGCAAAATTTTTGTATTGCTCTCCGTTTAATGTGAACAGCACAGGTTTCGCGGAATCCAATTATGTGCGTAACTGCTCAGTACATGCGTCCTAACCTAACTTTTAAATGAAGCTTATATGTGGTGGTTTTTGGCTTTATGCGATGAAGAAAAACGTATCCACGTACAAATACTTTCTTGCGTTGTAGTGTATATATAACTGATTGCTAATACACATACATATCATGGATAACGAGGAAAGTGTTTAATTCTAACGGTGAAAAACAAAATTCTAGAGGACATTGAGAAATCTGTAATATGCGCGTTGAAAAAGAGGAATTCGACAAGCAGTGAAGAACCCTGTGTGTACTTGAAAACCGTAAAACCTTAAATCATATTACTCTCAAATGGGGAAAAAAACTATACAAATGGTTTTTGAAACAGCGTGACAAACATGTGTCACTATCGGGAGATATCATCAAGCAAGAGGCAAAGAAATTGTACTTCAAAATTTATAAAAATTACAATTTTACAGCTAGTGTTGGGTGGTTGCAGATTAGCGAATTGACGATTGACAAATTTGATCCAACTACAAACCAGCTAGACAATGCTGACGAGACCGGATTGTTGTGGAAAATGTTGCCTGACAGAACATGTGTCTCTCATCGAGTTTTTCTTGATGCTGCTAGTCAAAAATCGGAGAAAGAACGATTGACGTTTTTAGCCTGTACAAACGCCACTGGTTTACATAACCTGAAACTCCTAATCATTGGAAAGGGCGAAAAACCTCGTCACTGAAGACTTTCGTTTGCCAATCAGTCGATTACACCCACTCACAAAATGCATGGATGACAGCTTCTATATTCATGTATTAGTTTCACACTAAGTTTGTAGGTCAGGGAAATGCATTGTTCATGTACCAAGCGTACGTATGTGTAGCAATTTTCTTTTTAGGTTAAACAATTTTTGGAAGAGCAAAATTTACCACAGAAAGCTCTGTTTCTTGTAGACAACGCATCCAGTCACCCAGACGAAAATGAACAGAAAACGAAGGGTGGGGCTATTTTTACCGTGTTTTTATCTCCTAATGTAACGCCCTTAATCCAGCCGATGGACCAAAACGTAATTCGGCTTACCAAACTTGTGTACAGGAAAAGTTTATTGGCATCTATAGTAGAGAGATCCCAAAAGTATCGTTGAAACGATGAGAGATGTTTTTATACATCTAGCAGATGCCTGGAATACTCCAAGTCATTGAAATATGCTGGACAAATTGCTGAACGACAACCCAGAAGATGAGGAACTGTTGCAACTGGGCATATTAAAAGAAAGGCTGTTATAACAAAAGTCGATGATGATATTCTACGACAGGAGATCCAACAGCTGTTAAGGATATGTGTTTGGTCTAGATGCCTACCGCTCTTATTATTTCACTCAAATTTTTGTTATGCAGGAATCCATTACACAAATCGAGATTTTGGGCTGGATATTCCATCTGCTGTCGATATACAACTTGAGTCCGATGAAGGTGAAGATGATCAAGTACCATTTGCAGCAAATAAAGTATCTGCTTTAGTGGTTATCGAAAGTGAGTGGCCACTATTGAGGACATAGATTTATCTGAAGTCACTGACAAAAGGCTGCGGACATTAAAATGGGGGAAAATTATAGCAGCAAAAAATTACGAACTTCTTTTTAAAACAGTGACGTAATGAAATGTACACATATACAATGTATTTTTTGTGTAATAAATGTTTTCTAAATGATTTCTAGTCAGATGTTAATAATTTGACAATAATTTAACAGCTAATGATTATACTTCTCTACCACATCTACGTGTTGTTTCAGCTTAATCAACGATAATCGTTATTATTTTGAACGCAACTGTATATGATTTCCCCAATGGTTTTATACAATCAAAATTCATATTAGGTTTTATTCATCCTACGCATGCGTAACGATTACAAAATCAAATTACGTTTATGACACGAAATAACTTCGGCTGTTTCAAATCTATTTTGTAAGTTACAATTTGAGGCTTGTTACGATTCAACTGCTCTTTATCACAATGTTATCACAATTCCAACGCGGTTGAAAATATATAGTGTCAAAAGTCACTCAAATTCTACTCGAATTGAAAAAGAAAAACCTGCGTCCCTTTCTTTTTGTCTGTCGTCTCTATATTATTGTTTTTACTTTTTCCTGTTTCCGTGGGATCCCCAAGATTTGCGTCCAAACGCGGGAAACTGGACCTGACGTTACTCGGCGTCGGACATCGCCACGTCCCCGTTGGAATTTATAACCAGCGTGTCGTCTTCGTAGTCGATGCTGAGTACCGACGACCTCCTAACGCGCTTCACCCTAGTCCTATTCGCTTCCGTTTCTGAATCGGTCCGATCCGGGTCACAAACACTACTGTCACCATTCGCTCGATTGTTCTGTTTCAGCGACGAGTTCTCCCGCTGCAGGGCGACCAGCGAGTCGTTGGTGTTGCGCAACTCCTGCTGCAAGTACAGTATCGTACTCTGCATGCCCTCGACGTCTTCGTCTAGGTCGGCGAGGAAAGAGTCCAGTTCCAGTTGACTCTGGCGCACCTCCTCCGAGAAACTGGTCTGGAGCGCCAGATCTCCTTCGATTTTCGCGACGCGCCCGGAACTGGTGATCTTACCGAGATCTTCATTCTCGTGGTGCAACATCCGGCACTTGGCCATCAGTCTCTTACCGGTGTTCGAGTCGGGCGTGAACTTCCACGCGGATAATTCGTTTTGCGTATCCTCCAAGCGGGCTTTGGTCGTCTGCAGTTCGGCGCGCAGCATCTGCAGCAAGCTATTGACGGCCGGGTCCACTAGCGTCGATCGCAGCGAAGAATTTGTCGGAATCTGAGCGGACTTCAATTCGTTCACTTGACACTACGAGGTCAAAAAATGTATAAGACGGAAACGCATCGAATACGAAGATGGTAGAGGCGAGGGAAAGAAAGGTGAATTACTAGGTGTCATGGTATGTTATATTTAAAATCTACGGTGTGCATATATTACAAAAAAGAAATTATTTAATTAAGATATAAAATCAATGGAAATCAACACACAGTGATTCAAATGTTCAAAAGAGTTCCAATGTTCTTTGCACTTCATATTTTGAGTTCATGGAGATGTCATTTCAGAAACTTATAACTTCATAAAAATAAGAACACTTTGAGCTATTATAATTAGAGAAGAGAAAAACACCATTATAATTTATAATTCGGTCAAAATTGTCGAGATTTTCTTGTTTTAAAAGTAATCATTATAGACATACAAATTACTCAATCTTAATCTCAAATTTTTATTTTAAAGTTAAGTTTGGATGTGCTTTCGAAGAATAGTTAAGTAATTTCTTAATATTTTGTTTTATGAATTAATATACTCAACAGTTAACCAATAATATCCCCAATTTGTTCATCCCATTACATACTTAATATTAGCAGTCTAATATTCTAGACTAACACTTTTTACAAGATTCTTTGTAACATATTTTTGTTGTGTATCGAATTGTATGGCAGTTTATTATATTTGAAAATAAAATACAATGAATGACAATTGATTTTAAAGCAAAATAAGATTTAAAAGATACAAAACACTAGTGACATATTCCTGTGATGCATGGACATTGGATAAATCAAAACAAACAAGGTTAGAGGTTTGTAAAAAGAGATGGATAAGAACAAAGAATTTGAACAACTTTATGGTGATATTAACATAATATGCGTTATATGAACGCAAAAGTTACGATAGGCGGGGTATGTTCAAAGGATGACCAAAACAAGTTAATGTAGCGAACAACTGGTGGAAGAAGAATAATAACTCTAAGATGGGTTGGAAAATAGAGAAGGATATAGGACTGTTGAAGATTGGGTAAAGATAAAAAACTATGAAGAAAGCAGGGGCCAATTAGGCTTGCAGAGCTAATTATATGCAAGATTTAAAAGAATTAATGTCAAATACAACGACAAAGAACATTAATTATAGTCGGGAAAAAATATCCAAAAATTGTATTATTTGCGATTTTTATATCCGGCTACAAAAACAAAACTTTTTTAACGATTTTAAACAAATTTTACCCCTTCTTAAACTCTCTAATATCCCTCTATCTAGCAACATACTGTATATTGCCTTCAATAGAAAAAAAAGTATATTACTCTTGAAAAAATAAATGATGTCCTATATCAATTAAAAATATAGTAAAATATCATTTTTGGGAATTGAAATTTTATAAAGTTCCATCTATCCACACATATTTACAATAACCTTAGGTAATATCGCAAACAATTGAACCTTATCTTTGTATAAACAACTTTTAGACTTGAACCCAAAGTAAAACATTTTTTAGACATACTTCCAAACCACTTCAAATCTATATAATTTCTTTTTAGTATTTAAAATTATAATTAACACTTTCGAGTGTAAAAAATGAAGATTTCACTACACACGCAATTTGTGTATTTGCATAACGTATATCGATCACTTTATTTAAACAATCTCAACAATTTCGGCATGAACAAAACTTACAAACATCCTATAATTCTATAAAGAGAACGAATATATCACAAATTTTGAATGTCAAATATTAAAGTAGCATACTATTTGACCATATCCCCTTCTGTTTTCCGATAACGTTAATTCCCGAACTTCGGATTAATTTAACTGATACGTTAACGAGCAACATCACGAATGGACAAAATTAAAAAACACAGAGAACACAAGCCACTGCTCCGCCATCTTTCCCGAACCGCGATCACAACTCCTCAACAAACTTTGAACAACGCGAATTGAACATTTGAACCACTGCGATGTGACGTTGCTATTTGTGCCGCACACAAAGTCGTACTAACCACGTAGTCCTGCGTCTCTTGCTCTTTGGCCGCGAGTCTCCTCACGAGCACCTTTTCCCTCTGCTGCGACTCGGTCAGTTGGCATCTCGATCTCTCGACGGCCTGCCTAAGTTCCGCCAATTCGCCTGCAAGGACGACGTAATTAACACCAGAACCGCACTTGTCGCACTTTCATCAGCGTGGCTTCACTTTCTTAATCATTTTGATTTGATTTTTCCCTCTACTCACACTTTAAAACACTGCACCTCTTACAGGATACAGAGAACAAAACATAGATCTTTTTTATGGTGAATACACTTAAATTACAATAGGGCCTAGTGTCTCAAGTCAATTCATAGTCGTATTTATTAAATTTATCATCAAATAGTTCCACAAACAAGTGGATAGTGTATCTACCTTCCTGTTGTGACAGCCGTTGCTCTAGCGACGTGATGTAGGTATCCTGTTGGCGCCAATGCGAAGTAAATTCCGCGTTCGACAAGTTTTCCAAGTCCGAATCGGCCAGGACGACCCTGTTCGGTGCCTTATCTTTATCATCGGGACTACAGGGCTGCGCGGGAACACCAGGACCTGCCTGATCAGACATTCCAAGACGCTTTTTTAACCCTAGAACGAAGTCGTAACTTGCATAAACGGCTAATACGCAGCGAACGGCGGCCATTGCACCCAAACAGTTCTTGGGTATTTGAAATGCGGAATACGGTACACACCGGGTACTTACCGAGGATGGGCGGCTACAATATCGTTTTTGAGTTCCTACACTATAAAAGAACAACACGATAACTACTATTTACTACTTTTAAAACTGAAATTATGTACATTTACGTTAAAAAATCAAGTCCAACTCAACAAAAGCATTTTCACATTAATAGCAAACGCCATCGAAGAAAATGGTACTGGTACTGTCGGTAATTTAACAAGCTACTATATCAATGACGCTTCACAATCTAAATTGGAAAAAGATCTTTACTTTGCCATCCCATCAACTAGATACAAATGTCGCAATGAGTTAGTAAATTGAAAATACCAAATTAATTCTTTTAGTTATGAAAAGCAATTGTACGATAAATAAATTCAATACAATTTATATTTGAAATTTTAACATCATAACTATTATTTCCTTGGGTAAAATATCAAATAGACCGTCTTGGCAACTTAACCAAATTCTGTAACTATTAAAGCCTAGATGTCGCTGTGAATCATTTACTTAGATTAAATAATTTATTTGAATTGATTATTTTTTATGAACTTAAATATTAACAATCGAACATTAAGAAGAGAAATATTAAGTTGGTTCTGCACTTATAAACTATTCCTTATCGATGAAATATATTTGATCATATAACAAAAAGACCTCATCAACATTTTCAGTATGCTAATTACCCAACTTTTGATCAGAATTTATAAATAGGGATATTTTCGAAATATAAAAAGTTTTAACCGACAAAATGCCATTACAGGGCAATGGTTTATGGGCCTGTAACGGCATTTTATCAGTTATTTCTTTTAGTTTAGTTAATTGTTTTAGAAAAAGTATATCCTATAATCGCAATTCAGTACAGTAGTAAATCAGCCGAACGACGCCGTTGCCGAGAAATCTATTTTTAGCAGGAGCGAACTGTTCTTTTAACCTGTTTCAACTATCAACGGAATGTTGCATACACGTATACGTCCCTCTAGTTGTCGTCTTCACGTATTTAGTTTAACTGTTCCATGCTGAGAGTCGAAACGACTTCTTTTTTTGCCTGTAAAATTACTGCTGCTGGAATTCTTCTTGTCCAATCTCAGTGGCGCCAGCTTCTTTCTATAGACACGCTTTTTTCTTTTTATTAAAGTTTTATTCACCGATTTTTACCAAGCCAGGTTCACCAACTGCAAAACTGGTTTAGTCTAATCTTGACGTATAATTTGAACGGAATATTATTAAACTTGTTATTCATTTGAATTAGTTTCTGTTTTTCTCTTTCACGGGATTTACATTGAATCACGTTGTAGATAATGTATGATTATAGTGTAAATTAGTAGTAAATTTCATCATCTTCTGCTGTATTAATTTATATAATGTACAGCCTTCAAGAGTAAGCAAAATTAAAAAAAAAGTTTATGTATTGATAATAATTAGTTGAATAAGTAAACGAAATGGAAATACTATTATGAAGTGGTATTTACATATTACAGATACGGGTACGCAAAGCCAGGTATACCGAACATGTGTATACAGAGTGAATTCTTGCTAGCTGCGAATAAGCAAATGGTAAAAGGAACGGCTAGATGTTCCGGTTTGTTAGAACATAATACGCATTAATCTGCTGTGTCGATGCTGGGGAATGTATGCCTTGCTTCATCTAAGCTAATACATACATACCTCGGAGATGTATGACACATTACACTCCCTACGTGCAGTACGAGCGTGTGCACTCGGTATAGAGTTTGTTTCATTGTTAACATTCCTTAATTACTTTAATACCAATATAAAGAATGTAAATAACAAAGTTATAAATAACCTGTATTGTACTTTACAGCTGACACAGTTTCGTGTTTAGTCAATTAATTTCCTGAAATAATACCAGTCGAGCATACAACCAACAAATAAAAAACGAAGATCAACTTTTTTTTAACAGGCACTCAAACAATCGTGCATCGGCCAAGAGTTAAAAATAAGCAAATTGTTATTTTCGAATCTTCGTGATCATCGTCACGTTTTGCGTCAACTGAAATGTTTGTCAAAGGGGCTACCACTCTGTCAAATTCACGAGTTACTGATGAGGTCACGTCAGTCGTATGCCTAAAATATCGTGATGCCAATACGAATTAATGCTCTCAGTTATTATTGGAATGATTGATTATTGATTAGGGCAAAAAAGTTGGCTAAATTAGGTAGATGAAGTATTAGTTAAGAATGTATTTTAGCAGCTTTATATTCGTAAAAGGGCGGCAAATTTGAAAATATATTTGATACTATAACATATACATACATGTTTCGGTTCAATTCAGAGCACGTTGGTACTACTTCTTTCAGATTAAAAGTGATTCCCTCCCTAGAACCAAACTTGTTATCATGTCATATAAATCATTGTTAGGCGCTCAAAATATTATACATAATATATTAGCTCAAAACAAGTCTTAACATATCTTCAATTAATTCCACTTTCATTATGTAAAGATATAAAAGCGGTTTTAGAGTGCATCCTTTTTTATATCAATTTATTAGCAAGAGGTTATCCGTTTCGCGCTTTATTAATAACATTATTTTTTATGCTAAATCTGAGGTTTCTATTTTAATACCCAAATTATCGTAAAGAAGGTAGGTCAGATATTATTACATAATCTGAACGTGATTGTAAGCTTTTTATTATTACGTATACAGGGTCCGTCTAAAACTTTTAGTGATGGCAGGGAATAGTGATGTTAGAGAAAATGGACAAATAGATTGTTAGGACAAATGTACGATTTGGATATAGTGCGCCCGCGTTAGGAGAAATGGAAGTGTGGGAAAGAGTAAAGATGGTGCATGTTAATGGACAGTAAGAGTGATATAAAAATAGAAATTAGTCCTGAAAGTATTGTGCGTATCAGTAGAAGTATAAATAACGAAGTATTAATGTAATAGGACGAACATATATGAAATATAATATATCTGCCTTGGTGATTTTGTGGCATTGAAGTATCTCGTTAAGATGTTCGGAGATCTTGACGTAGATGTCAGCTCGTAGTATCTCCAATTGTTTTGCGACGTATTTGGCTAACTCGTAAGCGGACGAGCCACAAGTGCTGACCATAGGTCTTAGAGGAATGTCAATGTTCTGTATTTTTGGTAATCTATAAAGTCATCAGGGAGGCCGGATTTCCGATGGCAGGAATCTTTGTTATTCTTCCTTCGATGAGTCTTTGATCGATTATGTTGTTCCTTGTTCCATCAAGATGTTGGGGCCTTTTCGGTTTTCTGTAGTATGTACATATGTAGTGCTTTCCTCTCGGCTTGGCTTTCTGAAGCACCCGGAAAGTTTCGTGTCTAATTTCTTCTGCTTTCTGCGCTGATAGATTTCGGATAGCACATTCAACTTGCGTAACAATCTCCTCCTTTGGTATCTTGGTTGGTGCAACTGCGAAGTTCATTTCTTTCGCTAGTACAGTAGTGATTAATTGTGTAAGGTACAACGCTTACACAGATTAATCACCGCTTTATGGATGTCTAATTCTGGCTCAGTCTGCCTTTTTAAGAATTTATGGGATGATTTGGGATAATAGTATTGTAGGTATAACGCAATAGAGATGCAAGTTAGATTAACATTGTGAAATAGTAAGTAATGACACTGATAAAGGGCAAAATATTGTTCATTGATTGTTTCTATGAGATTTACATTTTACAGCGAAGTTCCTTTAATAGCAGATTGCAGTAGATTTAATCTTTATGATTAGGTTGATTCTAGATCAACGGTACTTCATCGTAAATATCAATTTTCATCGCAACAGTTAAAATTTGCACGTGCAAATGTAGATAGTCGATCATAGTATAAGATCACGTATTCATACCCTATAAAAAGGTTGATTCTAACTGCTAACCCGTGTGTATTCACACAATTAGCATCCGATGCTTACACATAACCCCAAATAATTATTGGTTCTGCCAAATACAATAGAAACATATGCTAATGAGAATATCAGGACTGCTATTTATTTCTAAAGAGTAATCGAGGCGGAAATGCGATAGTTCTTTCTTGGAAAAGCACATTACTCGATTTCGCGGTACTTATTTGTCAAGTGTAACTTCCAAACCCAACTACTATTATTATTCGAAAATCATTGTATATACGTTACAACGCTCGACGTATCTTGCTATAATCAAAAAACATCAACCACGCGTCTTTATCTCAATACTCGCAGGTCTATCGTAATTTTAAACGTAACGGTGACTGCTACTTTCTGATTGGTGAAAAACAGAGGTGGGGCACCCTAACGCGGTCTACAAAATAAAACGCTCCTGCGACTCGAATCAGTTCGTGAAGAGTAGTGTACTAGTATTGATTAAAATAATTAAAGGCATATTATTGCCGAATATATTGTGAAAACGCGAAAGTTGTTCAAAAAGGGGGAAGTGTTTTTTATCTACATTAATTTTGATGTTTTTTTCCTTCGTTATAATTTGAATTGAAAAAGAAAATTTTACAAATAAAAACGTTCAACTCCACAACTACTCACTGGTGATATTTGTAGATATTTTATTTTAATAAATAACTAATACATAATTATAATAATATTTTATTATAAATAAGTACATTTTTATATGAGAATCGTATAACTATATTTTCTAATTTAACCCACTTGCAGAGATTATAGAATTTTTTTGCAGAATTCATGTTAGGTGAGTATACATTTAATTGGTAATTCTTTTTTTGTGTTGCAAATGAATCCAGCTCACCTGTGTGTGGTAGGAAAGTAAAGTAAAAATGTATTTTTCATTTTTTATTTTTTTTTGAATTTCTAGTTTTATGTATTCTTTTAAAGAATAACTCATGCATTATTACTTTCTTGGCAACGTGTAAACAGGAAGGTCGTGTCAGCACCGTATTTTTGTTGCTCGACTGTACGATAATGTATTTCCTGTACTGTTGTTCCCAAAAGATGAAAATGATACACATTAAAATGCTCGGTGATTAGTGAAATATTTATATTAATTAAAAAAAAATTATAAAATAATTCGTATTTATATAATTTTAATCTATTCATTGAATTGTACTTTTAAATATTACTATAATACAAAATCATTTATTGAAACTATATACGTTTCCAAATCCTTTTAATATAGTAAAATTGATAAAATTCGTTCTTTTGTTGAAGTAATTATTAAACCTATGAAAATGGAAGCGGCACAATACATTTACAGGGAATATAAATTTCATTCATCAACAAAATATCTATTCCATTTCCATTGAATTAGGTTTATAGTAATTTTATTTTTTTGAAGTTGGGTATATCTTTGACATTTGTGAAGAGGTACTAATAGTATATCATTTGAAAAGTTATAAACACGAGTGAAACGAGTGTTTATCATCATCCGAGTGTATTAGAGGCATTATACGCGAATTAAATACGACGTTTTATCTACGACTATCAATAAAATATAAAAAATAAAAAGTGAAATATCATAAATTACTATTCCGATTATTCTTATTTAGGCAACCAACATTTCACAACTCAGTAAAAATGACAGGTGTTTTATAATTCATAAAACACTAGTGTTTTATAAGCAGGTTTATGTATCTATAGTTACGTATTTAATGAACATATTATTTAATAGTCGTAGATAAACCCTTTTAAGTTACTCACACGGAGTTATAGATCTCAGGTTGGTAGCAAAAAGGTCCCCAGATTCGTTATAAACTATTCATATTTACTTGAATACAAGAACGAAGCAAGAACAATAACGGGTGTAAATACGAATGACAAATGACGCGATGACACATGATAAAGCCACGAAAGTAAATCTGAACTAATTTATAACCAAGCTAGGGACCTTTTTGATACCAACCCTGACAGTTAAAATTGGTCACTTCGTATGTTCCCAAATTTTATTCTGATACGAAAATTGCATAGAAAAACTAGTGAAATTAATAAGGAATGACAAATGACATAAAAAAGATACCGATAAAATTTATTCATTTCAAATAATTATTAAACTGATGAAAAAAATTGTAATGTAATTTCATTATAAATTGAATTGATTTTGGCGGCAAAAATAGCTTGTGATCAGATCAAGCATACAAGATAAAATACCAAGTACAGCTGTTTACTGTACCACTACAATTGGAATGCATTATCGACGGTTATTAGTACAATTAAAACTGTTCCCATCACAATTTATTTCGGAAATTTTTAGGTTATCTTAAGTGTATTTCGAGACATCACTGCAAACGCCCGTGTAACAAATTATAAATATCATTTGCGCGATTTTGTAATTCACATAACGACAAGGCAGTGATTTCCTCATTACATCAACAGGTTAAGAAAATTGTTTTGAGACGTCACGAAAACATCTTATGACATATCAGTAATTGCGTTTCTGAACACGAAGTTAATGTGTCAAAGATTGCACGTAATAGAAACAAAGTAAACAAGGTTCTGTCCTGATACGCATATTTCGTACGAGTAATTAACATGTATTACATAAATTATAACAGCTTAATTTGTAATTCAAATGTTCTCTGGCATTTCAAAACAAGTCGACTCGGACGCAACGTTGTCTGACAAAATATAATTTAATCTAATATCCATTACATCCAATACGAAACAATATTGGCGTTATTATTGTTGGCAATATTGCAATGTGATAATCCTAAATTAATAAAATCGAGGCTGACATATGGCGTTCATTGCAACATAATTGATAATCCCCTGTATTTATCTTATCCTACTAAACGGCAATTGAAAATTTATTCCAAATCCACGGTAATAATAGATGAATTATTGTACTTGGGCCTACACATAATACTATTTTGAATCATGATTAACTTTACGACTTATTTCTGAGCCTATACATTAAAAAGCGGTGGTAATTGTAGGTAATTTAAAACGAACTATGTTGTGCGTGCTTATTTAACCCAACGCAGGTCGATAAACTCGGCAACATGGTAAATACAGAACCAGTCGCTGAGGAATGTCACGAAATTTTCTCCTTTAAGTCTAGTGCACTCTCACTTAATTGTGCATTTGAAAATCGTTAATAATAAGTTTATTTCTTTAAATGGAAAATGACATGTTTAAAACTATTGGTGTTGTTATAAGTAAATTTAGTAATTGTTTTTTTTTTGTTGAATTCTATTTGTGAAATACTTTTTTTTTTAATAATGTCATGAAACCGTGAAAACATCTATATATTGTGTTCAAGGAAATGGAAACATAAAAATAAAGTCTTTGAGGTTATGTTGTACATGTTATTTTGTGTATTATACAAAAAAAGCTTTTATCCGTTGTGCAAAAATCATCTATTCTGAAAGCTCACCATCGAAATGACATTTGTAATGAATAATCCGTAAATACTTAGATAAATTTAAAATATAACTACTTTATCACCCACCTAGGAATACTTCTTACACCACGAGATGACAATTTAATTAAATTACTAGAATTAGCAGGAAATTGATATCGTCCTTTTTGGCTCACTCTGCACTTAGGGTTCGTGTACATTAGCAAGAAACCTGCGGCAATTATTGCAAGTAGATGTCGGTACCTGTGCAAACAAGTCTGAGACCAAGGTCAAGCCTAGTGGCAGCACCTATTAACTCTTTCAGGCACTGAGAATGTATTATTTCCAGACGTGTTGGAAATTTTTGTACAAGTTAAAAGAATTGTGGGACGTAAAATGCAAAAACTATCTGTTTATTTTTATGGCATTTCCATGATTATTCTATTTCCTATAATAGATTAATATTTAGTAATACTATCCCTCTGGTGGTCTGCGAACCCAAGTAAACGATTACCGCGCCAAATCTCATATATTTCAAACTTGACAGGATGCATAATGCCAACCAAAATTCTATTCATTCTGCTATACAAGCTTTTTTCGCATGTCATTCGCAAAATGTGCCAAAAAGTGTATGCATTCTGCCGTGCAGATTTTTAAGTAGCACATGTTCTATTTCCAACTATAATTCTGTTCAGAACATAAGTTGCGCATTGACGGTTTCGATTAACGCATCCCTGGAAGTTATATTTACAATTGGAATTAACCTTTTTGCTTACCAGACGGAATACCATGAACACACTGCTCGAATTACTCGTGCTACACAAAATTGTTAAACCCACTTATTTTTCAAACACAATAACGCACGAACCAGTTTTAACAATAATTTTATTCACGTACTGACTTCTACAATAGCAACGTATAGACTAAAGACTATGAAGGAAAACAATTTGCTCTAACATTAATCTATCCTACTCAACAAAAACATAGCCATTAGGAATATAATTACGCTAAAAAGTATAGTCGGGTCGAGGTACTTGGCGATGAATAATTTTTAGCTAGACGTGCGTTATCAAAATAATACTTAATTCGGGACACGTCAATATTTATAGACGAAATACACAATAATAATAAAAATAACGATAATGATCAAACAATAAGTAAAATTCAGATGAACTGCAAACAACTAAAGAAATTGTAATATAAATTTAAAATACTCCATGCAGAGTTCTAGAATTTTACACTCAGAGCCCTCTATTAGATAAAATTTTGCACTCAGAGCCCTCTATTGGTCGAGTAACCCCTGGTTTACACCAATCGTATACCAGTGCACCCCCCTGGTAGTAACAATAATTTACTCAATCATAATGTATGGGACATATTATACACGCTGACAGCCTTATAGGTTATGTGAAAATTGCATGTGAAGTATGTGTTACCAACATAAATGTTAAAATATAGAATTTCTCAATCATAATTCTAATGTATTTTATTAAGTTGTTATAAGAAAATTATACTTCCAGCAGTTATTCAATTTTTTTTTAACATTACAACATGAAAGCAAGTTCTATTGTGTTTTGATGATATTTTATTCATGTATCGACCACGATAAGATGCGGCAACGTTATGCGATATTCCCATAACAGTTGTACTCTTTGCTAAATGTGCGAATGGACTGTACATATGATATTAACGGCGTAAGCAAGTCCACTATTAATACATAGAAACACACATTCCTTCCTAGCCGGATAATTGCAGCTAAAATTTAGTGCTTTTAGGTATTTCTATAGTTTCAACGACGAGTTTTTTTTAGGTTAATTATGTTTACTACACTTGTACACGAAGGTATCATCATATTTGTGATTTTCTATATTATGTATGTAGTTAAAAACGTTATTTTTTTAAACGAGTATGCTGAAATATAGTTGACCTTAGTGCTAATTAGTCTAACTACTTCGTTCTTGTATGCGATGAACGTCATATATTCCTTCCAATTGTGTGGAAGTGTAGTATTTTTTTTCCTATTTAATTAACGTAGTAATTATAGGATTATTAGGAGGCCCTATACAAAATGATTCATCTTTATAACAGAGGAAGGCAAACACGTTAATTTTCGTAGGCTGCTGAAAAGATAAAGTTTGAATACACAAAAAATATGTTTATAAATGAAATACGTACGTCATAATTTCATAGGGAAAAACACTATAGAGTTTATATCACAACCTACTCTGAATGTTTGTTTTGGATAGTGAATGCAAAATCGCCAATTGCGTAATCTTCCTAATATTTATTTTCGCCAATTATAATCCTTGCCATTTTAACCGGTTTTATTCGCAGAGAAAAAGGCATATATTTTCGCAGCTCTCGCTTATAAATAACATCCTTGACATAGTGAGCTGGATTTGTTAACGATAAACAACCGAATAACGCCACAAACACGTGACGTCGGAATTACCTTTTACCCCGACTACTTGACTCTATCCGTATGTTCTTTGCTTGTTGCAGATCGTACACCTACAGATCTACTTACCTGAATTATATTGGTCGAAGGAGAATCTTCGAATCATTTAACTTGTCTTCGGACGTAGAATGGCATCGGCGACTACCGAGAAAAGACTGACAGGTAAATACAGTTGCGGGTTTGCTTATGATGATTTATAATCTTGTGAGGATAGTTGAATAAAATGTCATTAGATGTAAGCTGTATTTGAATGCGCTTAGGATTTATCTATTTACTGTTTATATGTCGCCTAATGAAAATATTGTTATTTTCCACTTTATTCAATAAGACTGATATTAACAACATAAGCTAAGGGTAGGTATCGATCTAAGTATCATAGATACATGGTGGATTCGAAAGGTGAAACTTTTTATTTATCATCTTACACACAACCATAACCTGTAACTCTTGCAATTAATTAAAACTGACTTTTGACATTTCGTCTTTTCATGACCTGGTTGCCACGCATTATCATATATGGTTTGACAGATATATAGATAGAGATCCTACGCGGACGAAATGTCACTAGATTTGACATTGCTATCCATTTGCAATATGTGAAGTTGTGATTGATTGTGTTGGTATGATTTTAACATTATCGTTGTCAAAAGTCAGCTGTTTTTTGTGTATATGTACCTGTCAAATCATATGATATGCTCTGCAATGCTCTGACAATCACGAAACGGCGAGATGTCAAAAATCTGTTGTTTAGAGAATTATAGTTTTGATATAAGTATATATTATTGTCCTGTTATTCGACTTTTGGGCAAGCTGTTGGGCAAAAAAAGTTATTATTAATTTAAGAGGTTGCGAGACACAAAATTCCATTGAAAAACTGTATAAAATAAAATATGGCGTAATTTCAAAAATTTTGATTTAGTTACATTTCTGACATTAAGGTTGGTAAGTTGATATCTTGATTTTTTTTATTTTAACAATAGTCAGTAGCAGTTTTCTGTCAACTGAATATTATCATGATAGATGAAGTATCGAATATTATAATTAAAAGTAATAAAATTAGGAATTAGGAATTACTAAGAAACAAAGATTTTAATTTCACTACATACATGAAAGCAATTCAATCGTGAATGTTAGGTAATTTAATAGCAGGTGTTGATAGTATCCACCATTATTTTCTAATAATAAATTTCTCCTTGGTTTTAAAAAAGCGATAAATTCTGCCATTAATTCTTCAACATTATTTAACATATTCGGTTATGAGGTTTGCGATGGAATCCACGTATTCGGGAAACATGTGCCCCGAATTAATCAATATATTGTGCGAAAGGAGTAATCCGATGCAGTGTGCCTATTATTTTACTGATTATATCCCGCAGCCATGGAAAATATAGGAAATATATTCTTTCCCGTAATATTGTTACTCGTACACCTAGTTTCTCTGGAATCTTTTTCGACAAAAATATTGTGGTATGGCCGCATTAATTTTAAAAATTATAGGTGAACGGCTTCTGTTTCTACTTCAATGTTCCTTCATAAATCAATGCATACATAACCAACATATTATGGATAATTTACTTCACTCGTAATCTATTGTTCCAGATCCTTTTGCATCCAACTTCTCGAGATATACGCATAAGGCGCGAAATTTAAAATTCAATGCCTGCAATATAGAGATTTTTTGTTTGATAATTTTGGTTGTTAACACACAGATATATTATTTATGTCTCTTTAAAAAAATACCAATGCCAAAAATTTTTAGAATTGTAAAAAAGAGGTTAGGTTATGTTTAAATTTAAATGATATAAATCCTATCACCAGTATATGTTTGTCTAAAACACGTTGCATATTTTAATTTAATTATCTACACCTCTTATGCGAGATTAACACATTATTAATGCCTATATTTGACAGGTAGGCACTCCAGGAATATAATGGAGATTCATACGACAATCGCGATTATCACAGCACTTGTTAATAAATTCCCTTACAGACAACAATGCTTTTATTTAAATCCTTTATTGATACCATTCAACTTGTGCGTGGTAATTACACCGACATTTAAAAAAGATTTATTGCCATCCATAAAATGCGAATGACAAAATAAAATTAGGTTTGGGACGAGTATCGTATTTCATCCAACTCCAGAGACTTTTCTCCATTGCTTATACTAGCTTTGGGAAATTCCCTGCGTGTCATGCGTTGATTTTCTGACAGCACGTGCTAAGATCGTCTCATACTTCTAGCTAAAAATATCTCCCTCCCTTATAGACGGTGATTTCGAATTCCTCCTTCCGTGACGAATTCGCTAATATAAGATCGCAGTCAGGAAGAAGCGGCAATCTCTGACTTGTGCGTAAATATTTGTTTAATCAATAGATGGGAATAAGTTAAAAATGAACGCACGTCTACAGGCAATTTTGCGCAGGATTTTTTGGCCCGAACTTGGCGTGCGGAGTATTTTATTTAGACTGACCTATTTTTAGCCCTAGACCTACATATATCTTATATACTGCTGACGAAAAGCCTGAAGTATGTTTGTGTTCCTGTTTTTTTTTTTCGTGGAGATGGTTCAAGTCACGTACATTTTTTTTTCTCGACTAATTACCGATTCGCGTCATCTTTATTGCGTTGTCAAGTCATCTGAATTAAGTATTATTGTATTTGTTGTGTGCTTATAGTTGGTGAAAAATTAATAATGTATATATTAACTTGAATATAATCATTCTACAATGTTATATGCATGTTGATAATCATGTATTTATGTCGAGGTAAAAATGAAAGGAAATAGGTTATATTGAGCGCGAAATTTAAACCTTGCAGCATTTATAATTTTCCTTTCAATATTAATTAATACAAGGTTAGTAATACTAAATAAAGAATTATTCATTTATATTCCGGTATAATATTTGCGAGTATGTAACCTAGGGCATTGATCTATGGCGTTTTAATACAACGCGGCCAGAAAAATGCGGATAAACGTAATAATAAACGGACTAGTTGTCAATTTTTGACGTTTTTCACAATGACATGTGTTTATTCAATTAACATATTGTGCCGTTGTTAACACTTTCGGAGAATACCCTGATTTCAAATTTAAATAAAACTCGTATCTTTACATAATATTTCGACTAATTTTTATACTTACCTAATTCATAATAAAGTATATAAAAAATATATTTGAAAAATAAACACGTCTGATTGTATAGTTCCAGGCATTCCTCACGTACAGACAGCTGTTTCGGACTGACTTAGTCCTTATCAGTGCACGTCGAAGGAATGCCTGTCGCTCGTTCAATACTTCGTATTGTTAACTAAACGTTAGCACATGTTTTTAGGAAAATCCCAGAGACATCTAACGCCCAGCTGATTAATTAGTGAATTAAACGATTATTGGCACATTACTTATCTGATTGGGTGTTGCCAAATTTACGCTTACGTGTGGCTTAAGGAAGAACTTTTCTAAATTGACATTGTCGACTCAGAACTGAACAGGGAATCGCTCTATCTGACGTTTATCTATTTATTTATTTTTCTGGCCACCTTGTACAATATCTGATATTATCGAAATACATTGTTGCCAAATGTTTTGACAAATTTTAATGTACGCATCAAATGAAAAAAGAAATATTTTCATCTTGGCATATTGTCTACTGTACGCCATTATATTGTAGTGAATCATAACGTGATTCGACTGACTGAGAAAATCCATACAAAAGTGAGAACTTTACAGTATTTTATGCACCTGTTACTGTCTCTCGCATATCACCAGACGAAATCAATACTGCTGTCTACAACACACTTATACCTTAGGGATGGGCGATAAAATGCTTGCTTGCACTTTCTCCCAACAGTATCCAGAGAAAGCGAAACCGTCGGCAAATGCTATATATTTCGCAACTAAACAACCGACTATTGATGTAATCTATTGTGTATTAATAATACTCTATTATTATTATGAACATTTAACTTTATTGTTGGGTTTATTGTACCGAGAGAGCAAAAATGATTGTCATGTCTGAAGTTGCAGTAAATGAATAAGAAAAAGACAAACAAATATAGCTGAGTTCGTTTATTCAAATCCTTTTACTCCATATACTCTTCGAGTGTTTATTGCGTTCGTTTATTGAATTTG
>JARFOC010000227.1:0-11717 GCA_031763485.1 Osmoderma eremita | reverse complement strand
ATATATGATCTAAGGTTAGTGCATTTCAATAAAAATTAACACATCGATTCACGTATCACCAACATGGCAAAAATTTTGTGTGGCGGGAAATTTAACCAAGCCTCAGACATAAAATCACGCTGTACACACGAACGTCATCTTCGTCCACAACAACATCCATGGTACAAGTCATGTACAAGTCCAGGCTAAATTAAAATAATAAAAAAAGTCATAACACAATTCATTTTGAAATATACAACGCAAGAGCACGTATTTTTAAAATAGGATCAGCAGAACCTACGCAAATTAATAAATAACAAAGTAATATTGTAAATAAGTGCAGAAGTAAACAGTCGCGTATTTGTTACGGCCTTGGTCTTAATAAAAACGAGAAAATACAAACATAATTAATTAATGACGCAGAGGTTTAGGGATTCAATAAATAAATCCTATTTAGAAGACCAATTTTTCCTAATTTTAATTAGACGTCAATAGGGTAAATTGCACTAACGTCACGAGAAATATTTAAATTGGATTATATTGTTGCGGTGAAAAAGGAATGCTATTTGTGGTAAATAATCAAATCATTTTTAGTTTATTTTGTATTATAAAGCAGTACGACTTGGTGATCCGAAACGAATTATGTTAAAATATCATTACAGCGCCCTCTGTGTTTGAAACGCCAAAAATTAACTGGGTCGGTAAAGGTAATACCTTGCTGCGTAAAATCTCATTGAAATGAAACTAAACTGGTTTGTCCTATCTGTTTTGGGCAGCAATTATTTTCTGTTCCATATAGTTTATGCTAAATTTTATGACGATAAGTACATGTTCGATTTGGATTCTACAATTTACAACTTACATCCCCTCAAGTAGCAGATTTTTGATGTAGAAAAGAAATGCCGATATTTGTAATATTCGTATGGTGGTAACAAATCGACAAATAGAGTGATAAAATTGTTTTACGGTTACTGCTTGCGTTAAATAACTTTACGCACCATCACGCAGCTATAGTTGAATCGTTCACCGTGACACCGCCTTGATCTGGCCGTGATACGAACACCGAAAAGTCCAATTCACACCACTATACATGTGTCACATTAGAATGAATGCCGATAAATTAGTATTTGACATTACCCCTATAAACGATTTCACACGAACAACAATAAAGATTGCAAGGACTGTGGGACAGCACAATAAACACACTGTTCGGATTACTCCTCCCGCACAAAGTATTAATTAATTCAGGTCGACACGTGTTTCGAGAATACGTGGATTCCCATTATCAAGTCGAATAACCGCTCGGTTATTGATATGTATAGCTTTTTACCAAAACGCAAAACAAATATTACAAATGCAAGAAAATTTGACAGATTTCCCTATTGTAAGTAAGCAGTCATGAAGTCGTCAGATTGATCAATTATAAATCGTACTTGCCGGCTATTGTTTTGAATAATAAACATGATAAAAATATAATGCATTGATATTACACGATTGCCATATAGTTCTCCACTGCATTGGGCGATTCAACTATAGATTCGTTTGGCCTCAAAACGAACCAACCTAACAAGTGAGAACCAATGAGGACTTGAACACACAAATCAAAAATTGCTTATAAGTAATTTCTGTTGGAAGATTTTAAAAACAAATTAAGAAAAAACACTTTCAAGAGAATAATTTATTTGGTTTTTGTACAATTAGCATCAAGTGTATTTATCGTTTATTTTATTTTATTTTTTTGTAACAATTAACAATAATGTAAATGTAAAATACGCAGCTTAAAAAAATAATACCACAGAAATGAAAACATCACAATTACTCCTATAATTAGAATGGTAATAAATAGATAATTCAGATAAAGAAGGAAGAAGGTAAGGGCGTGACACTGTTTCTGGTGTACTTCGATATATTGTAGAGTTGTCATATAATAATGACCCACATGGCAAAATTCAAATTTGCCGCAATTATTTTTAGTAACGTCAACATAAAGATGTGAAAATACCTATTTAGATAATACAAACCTGTAATTTCATACTTTAATGTTGAAGCTACTAAAAATAGTAGCGGCAAATTTGAATTTTGTTGTATGGGAAATGTAACATACTGTAATTAGAATAGCAATGCAAGTGTGTGTCTGATTGGTAAAAATGTTATAATCTTCGTATTTTTTTTTTCTTAACATCTCCTTAGGAATAATAATTACAATTATAGTAATAATAATAATATATATTCTGTATTATATATAATCGTATAATGTATAATATTCTAAGGCAGAAAAATGGCACCGTGTAAAATTAAAAGCATTATAGTCGAAGCCTAAAAACAAAATCAGTCTAACCGTAATAATAAGTACCATCATAATAATAATATCACTAGGTTTCTTTAGTATTAATTGATATCAGCTATAATAGGATTGTATATCTCCATGAATTTTTTTTTATTGTTTTCGTCTTTTAAATTTATCTGCTTTAGAGTAAGAGAGAAATCCAATTGGAAATTCGAGAAATGTCGATAGGAGTAGAGGCCGTCTAATATAGAGAAGCGAGCAGCGCGTTTGTACTATTGGAACAACTTCTAATACGTGGAACTTTATTTCTTTTTCGATACTTAAATAAAATAAAACATCGCTACGTAAATCCTCATAACGTCTAAAATAATAGTCGAACGTAAAAAATTTGCGATCTTTTTACTCGAGCGTGTTAGTACATTAAAATAAATCCTTTAAAACAAAATTTTCGAAAGCGGGCTTAGCGTCTTAATTCCTATACTGATAAAATCACCTCCTGAAGATTTCTCGAATGCAAACGAGCTAAACATCCCAAATATTTTACTTTCGTTTCCGGTTTTGATTCAGTTGAACAGCGGAGGTGGTCGGATAGTGTGGCGGATCCGATAAACATACGTAGGCTAAACAACAGCACAGTTTTTTTTTTGTTAAATATCTATATATGGAGATCATCGTCATTATCATAAAACGGTCCTGGACTGTTCCGAACTACGGCATAATCATTCTCACCGATCTTGTGGTATGCGCAGTCCGCGCAAGATCTTACTTTGCTGCAAAATTAAGCGGCTATGAAAAGGGAGACAAATTTTATTGTAGTGCGCACGCGCAAGAGATGCGAAAGGAGGATACGGTAATCGATTATGGGGGGATTACCTGATATTGGGTTTCCGTATCTATAGTGCCCACTACCGCCACTATTTGGTACTGGCGGGCTTTCATGGACGCCTCGCTTTTACGCAGGAGTCGAAGGGCGGCGGGACCTGTATTGGTATCGGAGAATTGCGCCATCTGTTGAGGCGAATGACTAGGATCCAATACTAGTAAGATAATGGTTCCATCGCGATGTACCTCTACGCCCATTATTGTCCTGCTATGGCCTATATTTAATTGTATATTAATCTTGTTATATCGCTTTTATACTAAACTATTCTAATCGGTGTAGACAGTAATATGTACAGTTGTGTTCAATAAAATAGCAATACCTCAAAATACTTAGAAATACAAACAACAGAAACCATAAAAGATTTGATTTTATTGTAAGTACAATATACCCCTTACATATAACTGAAATATATAATATTAATACCTCTATGCTTTAGTAAAATTAAAACTCAATAACTATTCCACTTTTAAGTGGTTTAATAAAATAGCCGTAATATATAATAACTAACAATATTAACCAAACAACATATTTGACTTACAGTCTAGTTAGTACTTTGTAGCATGTCCTTTATGCTATAACAGCTCTACAACGACGTGGGATTGTGTAGACTAACGTTCAGATGATACTGCAAACCACGATGCTTGAATTACTTCCCACAATTCACTAGCCTCGAAAACAGATTTTTTAATGTCTGCCGATAGGATTGAGGTTAGGAGATTGGGCAGGGCAGTCAATAATCCTAACTTTATTTTCTCGAAACCATCGCTTAGCTGTCTTGATTGTATGCTTAGAATAACTATCCTGCATAAAGATCCATTTCAAGGGCATATTGCCTTCTGCATACGGAAATTGATTATTTGGACGTATCTGTGCTGGTCCATGATACCGTCTATTTTATAAATAGGGCCTATACCATAATAAGATAAACATCCCCATACCATGAGTTTCACGCTCCCATGCTTGATGGTTTTTGTGGTGTATTCTGTTCGACTTCTGAGTTCGGTGGTTTGCGAATATACAAACGGCGACCACTAGAGCCAAAAAGAACTATTTTACTCTCATCACTCCATAATATATTCCTCCATTTACGAGCAGGCCATTGCGAATGATCCTTGGTGAACTAAATGCGGTTGCGGATTTGGTGTTTCTTTAGTGGTGTTTTAACGTGACCTTCCGGGGACTTCTTCCGTTGAAGTTAGCTTCAGCTAACCGCCTTCTAAGTGTGACAGTGCTTATAGTCAAGTGCAAATCATCTTTTATTTGTCTGGAGGTTGTAAATGGTTCCTTCTTTGCATATTGCACTGTGAGTCTGTCCTCTCTCTTCGTGGTCTCCCTTTTTTTGCCACCTTCTTTTTTCACCTCAAGGCATTAGCAATCATTTTCGCCTAACATCCTATAATACTTTGCACAAACCTATAACTTTTTCTTTCTTTATTATTTCGCGTTGCTCGGGTGTACATGCATTGTTTCTTTCGGCCCATTATTTTATTTTTAAAAAAAATTAATTTTGTATTTAGTGGATGTTAAAACTGCTATCGTTAACTAGATTAACGGGTGTGTGCCTTAGAGGCGGCTTATCTACTAGTGACTGTATCTCACAGCGCTGCTATTTTCTTGAATAGGGATTATCTGCGCTGTTAACATAAAACTTGGGGTATTCCCGAAGTTAATCATAAAAGAGCTCTACCATATGCGTGTTATAAAACTTATGTAAAGGAATGATGTATAGATGGCGTGTAATAAACATACTTCCATTCTAAAACATCCGTTCTTTACATTTTAAAATACACTGCTGCTATTTTATTGAACACAATTGTTATTAATTGAAAGTGTTTGAATTTAGCGCCCTAATTTTTTATCACGGAACGTTGGCGCTCCTAGATTGTTTTGATTGTTTACATTTTCGTGTAGTTAGTTTATTACTTGTTTGTCACACAAACACGTGCTTATGTAATCAATATTCGCTTGCAGGTACCGGTTTGTGATGGGTATTCACGGAGCTACACAACAAAGTGCGACTATATAGGTCGACTTTGCATTTATTGATATTTAAATTTAATTTATTGTTACAACACCGTAAGTGTAAAATATCGAGTTGACTTTTATGGCAAAGTCAGCGAATAACAACTTATAGAATAAAAGTGGTCCTAAATTACTACCTTGAAGAACTCCCGAAGCCGGTATAAAATTTTTAGATTCAAACCGCGTATGTATTACGAAGTTACTAAGTAAGATTTAAAGAAAGCTAAAAGAGAATCCCACGATAAAACGATAAAACACATTCGACAATAGGATATTAAAAAGCAATTGACGAATCACAACCAGTTGTTTGTTTGTATCCTAATGCAGAGACTTAACACTGCGGCATATTGTATCACTGCACATTAGGTTTGTGTAAATGTGTATTGTGTGTGTGTGAAGTGTATGTCTTGTTACTGCCTATCCTCACCGTAAGAGGGCGGCAGTATTTATTTATCCTCAACACTGAAGAGTATCGGGAGAGGTACCGACCACCCTTTATAAACCGATACAACCGATCTTTATAAAAATCGCAACGGAGATTCGAACCATCAACATCAGCTATAGATGTCTAGCGCTCTTACCACTGCGCTATCCCGGCACATATCACAACCAGTTACCGAAGATTATAATGAGTGCAGTGTGTCATCTATGATGAGGATAATGTACAAGAAAGTTTACGAGATAATAATAGCGGCCTCGTCATAGTGAGTGATAAACAACGTTTTAAATGAAGAGAGCACAATAATGATTTCATGGTGTGCCATCATGAAACTATGATTAAGCTAATTTTGACGTTGAAATTGAATTTTTCACGTTAAAATGCATCAAAATCTGACAATTACCTTGATGTTGGAGGTACAATGGCGGTAGAATCTCCCCAGCGACGCTATTCTCGAAATACCTCAATACCCAACCGAACAATTCCGGATGGGTACCCCCGGCCCCGGTGGGTCTGTGAAAATCCACCAACTGGCACTTGATCCTGCAGAACGACAGTAGCGTGAGGACTTCCGTGGCTCCGATCCACTTCCTGGTATTGACTAGGCGACTACCTAATTGTTCGGAACCCTGCATTACATTCGCGCATGTAAATATAGGGAAAACCCCAGCACTTGCAACGAATGCAATACCTGTAAATCGAAACCTAAGCACCAGGCGTGTTCTATCAACGTTTGCAGGCGGGATATGCTTGGAATTGAGCTGCGAGGTGGCTTCTGATTCTGCCAGATCTTGTACAGGCGCTCGTTGTAGCCCGTGTGGGTCAGGAGGCTGGAAATGAGCATTTGCGCGTTACGATAACCGCACCCCCAACCCCTATCTCCGTAGGAGGAAGCGAAATGATCGACGCTGGTGCAGAGGAGCGTACGAGCGACGTGTTGGCTGTTAGTGCTTAAGGCGCGCACGCGCGGTACCTAGGTATCAGTAAAAACAAACAAATAAACTAAGATTTAAGGGCACGCAAACGTAGTTTCTCACCAATCCCCGTGTTACTGAACTGCCATCGTCAATTCCACAACTTTCCGCTTGCTTCAGATCTAGAGTGCGCTCGTAGTAGTCCGAGACGCTCATTTCTCCCGCATACACCGCCCTCTGCATGTTCGTAACGGACTGTTCCCTAAAATTACCCTGATTGTCCATACCATACTGCGCGCGTAACAATTCAAACTCCCTTTCTTCGCGTTTCTTTAACGCCTCCCTGTCCAATGGCTGTGGAGATCCCGCGGGGAAATGGGATTCTACATGTCTGGCAACCGATTCACTCTAAATCCACGAATAAGTTAAATGTAAACATAATATGCTATTGCGAACCCGATTATGCCATCACATCCACCAGACACTTGTTTCGCCGTTTCCGACTCGTCAGTGTACCTTTGTGGATGTGATAGCCAACTTTTATGCTACCCTGTATGTATAAGATGTAAAATGTTGTTTCACCTATATTTTATCTTAAGGGGTTGTGAACATATTTGACGTTGAAGTTTTCAATATCTCACAAGGATAACAAATGTGACACTAGCATCAACTATAACCCTATTTTCTGAGCAACTCTGTCCATAGTCAATGATTCGTTCCATTAGTGAAACATAGATGATGCAATAGTCGTATTTAGACGATCATACGAATAACTAACACTACTGATGCATTAGTAGTATATATATATATATATTTGTTTGGCCGCCTAAACTACGACTGTTGACGGCATCTAAAGATTGAATGCTTGCCAGCTGTGGGTAAGCTCAGTAAAGAGTAAAAGAAACAGCTAGGTGTTTCAGTTTGCTAGAGCAAGGAAAAGAGTGTACGCATTACTCTGCTAAGTCGATTTTGTATGGAATAACTTCGAAAACTAACAATTACGATGGCGTATTTTCAAAAAGCATCTCTGTACATATTTCATAAAAGTCACTTACGTTACTATCGTTATCGAGTGATATTCCGCAGACTGGACAAGAATAAGTGGATGGAGATGCGGGCGATAGTACGTCCCTGTGTTCGATGTTGACGTGCAATTCCAGATCCGGCGCGGAGTTGAAACTTTTCGCGCACAACGGACACGGAAACACTTCCCCCTCGCAGTTACCAACCGATGGAGAGGTGAGATCGAAATGCTGCCTGCAATACACCGATTTCAGGAACAGCAAACGCAACAAATAAGTTTCGCCACTTTTAAACATTACGTCGCAAATTTTTGTGTTTTTAATTGCGTAAATGTGCGATAAGAAAACGAAAAATTTAGAATCACGCTGAAATTTCGATTTATAAATGACGTTTATGTGAACGGTGTCATCTGGTGTTAGTAAAACGAATTATTTTGACACATTTAAAATTTTGACGGTTTATTTTGAAATTTAAAATTTATTGTTCAAAATTACCTGTTTATGTGCTCCTCCAACTCACCAGGGCTGTTGCTCTTGTACTGACACATCGGACATTGCAAGGTAGGTGATGAATTCTTTAATTTTAAATTCAAATTAGATCTTAAGGGCGAGCCTTGTCCGTGTGTCGACTTCTTAGGACTATATTCACAACCGCCATTTACGACAACCTTTAGAAAATAACATAAATTACCTAAACCAACGGAAACTAATGAAATGCTGCAATAATATATACCTTTGGTGTTAAGTTGATATTATTTACACTATTGTTACTGTGACTATTGTTGCTAGAATCTGATGGTAAACTCCATTCCCCATTGATACCATTACATTCGCTGAAATTATTGATAAAAGACCAGTTCTCAGATGGTGAAAACATTCATACCACATACCTTGGACTAGCATCATCTATAAAGCTCATGTTCATTTCACTTTCCGGTGTTAAATAGTCTAAATGCACTTGATTGACGTGTAGTAATATTTCCGATGGTGACAGAGCGGACAACTCGCAAAAGGGACACGTAGCATTCCCTTCTATGTGGACTGTATGAGTATGCACCCTCAACTCATCCTCAGTTAGATCTTTAACGCCGCAAATCTCGCACGAATAATTCATATCGGGCATATTACTCGCCATTGTACTGCAATGAAGGTACCCAATCTATGCAATGGGGGGTTATGGCTGGATAGCGGCCTAAATGGCCGTAGTTTCGATAAAATCGTTACACACACGAAATCTGAAGTTAATACTGTGCATATACTCACGATTGGGTCTGCGAAGAGGATACTTTGAAGCCTAATACTAAGTTTTTATAAGAAATCCATTAAGTACAATTGACATTTCGTTCATATTTTGACGTGACCTATTTTTCCAGCAACCAGCAGAACACAGACGCAGAATGGACAGCCTATCTTGAAACTCTCACTTTTCCGAACGCTTATTCGGATGATTCTACGCGATGAAAATGACCTTTGAGGTTACTCACAAAACATTGGAGCGTTCGTATTCGTAGTTTTTACATCGTTTTAATTAGTTTGTTAGATAACGCTCCAGTCTACGGTGATATATGTGTCTGGTTGAACACGACGTCTGTTACACGGTGACGAGAAATAACACAAAATGTCTCAGGATAAGGACAAACCGAAACCGATGCCCAAGTATGCGAAATTCGCACTGGGCGGTACGGCGGGGTAAGCACTTTAATTTATCCGCGACTTTTAACGACTTCCTGTCCGCAAAAAAAAAGAAATCTGGATACAGGAGATTTTTATCAAAGAACTGGCGCTAAATTTGAATGTACCCTACATAAATTGTTTGTGTTTTAGCATGGCGGCTACCTTGTTCGTTCAGCCGTTGGATTTAGTAAAGAATCGTATGCAATTGAGCGGTGTCGGTGATAAAAGAAAAGCATACAACACATCATTCCATTGTATAAGAGATATTATTAAAAATGAGGGTGTTATTGCGATGTACAGCGGTTTATCCGCTGGATTACTGCGTCAAGCTACCTATACCACAACCAGATTGGGGATTTATACGTGGTTGTTTGAAACGTTCAGCACTGATGGGCAACCACCCAGTTTCGCCCTTAAAGCCTTTTTGGGGATGGCTGCAGGGATTGCGGGAGCATTCGTTGGTAAGTGTAATTACATACATTACCAGTAAATGGATAGACGCAATAAATCAATTTTTTTTATTTCAAAATGAAAAATGTTTAACAATATGAAAATACATAATAGAAATTTAATAATAATTAATTTAATGCTTAATATACCGGGGCAACTGTTTTACAAATACAGAGACCATGAAGCATATATCTAAAGAGAAAAATATTAATCTACTCTTAATATAAATTTTATACAATAAAATTTAAAATCTCATAATTCACTAATGTTCACTAATTTTCGTTTCATTCCAATTTCGAAGTGTATGCTTAATTTCAATTCTAGTTTTCAAGGACGACAGGAAATATAGGTTTAACATTTTTAACAGTAGCTTCTTTCTCAAAGCATAAGGAATTGCTTTATTATCATTATTTATACATTTTTTGCCATTAGAGATCCCACACTTATGATTATAGCGCTTATTTATTTAAAGTATAAATAAATCTAGCATAAAAATAATATTTGTACATGACCACAAACAGATATATCTGAAAGTAGATAAATATTATTTGATAAAAGTTAAAGGTACTTACTATGATCGATTATTGTTTACTTGACTGTCTAGCTCCGTTTTTTATCCACAATACTCATAAATAAAAATCGCACCAAATATAAGTAAACTTAATTGTTTTCAAATAAAGATTTCTGCCAATAGCATTCAAAAGATGAAGTATATAAAAAAATATATTTAAAAAACATATAAATATACTTTTGGGATCACACAATATATTTTTATATATTTCATCTTTTTAATTGTTTTGGTCAAATATGAGCCAACAGAAAATGTATAACTTTTTCAAATTTAGGTACTCCCGCGGATGTTGCTCTTATACGAATGACAGCAGATGGAAGACTTCCTCCGGCTGAACAACGCAACTACAAGAATGTCTTTGATGCTTTAATAAGGATAACCCGCGAAGAAGGTGTCCTGACATTATGGCGAGGCGCGGTACCTACTATGGGGCGAGCTATGGTTGTAAATGCCGCCCAACTAGCTAGTTACTCGCAAGCCAAACAATTACTTTTGGATACAGGATATTTCAGTGATAATATAATGTGCCACTTCGGCGCTTCGATGATTTCCGGTTTGGTAACTACGGCTGCTTCGATGCCCGTCGATATAGCGAAAACTAGGTGAGTGTGATTTGAATTCCGAACAATTGCGAACACTATCGAGGTGTTCCGAAAAGATGAATATAGCTTTCGCAACGAAACAGCTGACTTTTGACAGCGATAATGTTGAAATCATATCAACACAACCAAACACAACTTCACATTTAGCGAATGCATAGTCGTGACAAATCTAATGACATTTCGTCCGGTTAGGATTTCTTCAATTAGAGCGTTGCCAGTTGCATAGATAATGTAAGTTGTCAATGCACTGACGTTTGTCATTTTGACGTTCTATTTAGTGTTGATAGTTTTCGTATTTTTTTAATCATAACCTATCTATATATCTGTCAAGCCATATGTGTAATGCGTGGCAACCGTGTGTCCTGAAAAGACGAAATGTCAAAATTCTGTTTTTTAATTGCCAGTATTTTTTTCTGCATTGTATATCAGAAGGTTTGTTTATACGAAACAAAGCACAGTTATTTTTTTCTTATTATCATAAAGACGTTTTAAATGATAGCAATTACAAACATGGCACTGGACGTTGCAGAAATACATTTATTGAATTTGTTCAATTAATATGACCTTAAAACCATGTAATATCGTACATATGGAAACATATAAATACCATAGCAACTGATGATTGTAATACTGATAATTATTTTGAGTTTAGTGATGTGACAGCTTCGAAAATATATTTTACAATTTATAAGGGTCACCTTGTAACGCTCGAGAAATTTTTGGAATGAATCGAGAAATGGGCGTCACGCGAATGCATTCATGCAACTGCAGCTGAAATGAAATAAAATGTGGAGTACTATTGATTTAAGTTAAAAAATACCCCTTACCACCTTGTTGAGTAAAGAACTCTGAATACGCATTTCGGCAACTAAGT
>JARFOC010000226.1:396808-414157 GCA_031763485.1 Osmoderma eremita | reverse complement strand
ACCCCAATTCCTAAATAAATGTTCGAAATGTAAATTACGTTAGTGTTGAGTAATAATAAATAAAATTATGGACTTTTTTACTGATTCTTAAATTTAAAAAACACGTTTTTTTTTATATTTTACTGTTTTTCTCAAAATATGCATATTAACTGTCAGAAACCCAAATAATGGAACCGGAAGTAATAATGTACAGCTGATCCGACGATTTGGCAACCGTCTATCGAATTCTCATAAGCTCTGTACTGCATTCAGAGGTTGAGTCGATCTATAATACACGATAGCGAGAAATCCACATTGCTTTTCATTCATATTTAAAGTTAAGGTTAAGTAAAATTCATGGTGTAATATTAAATGTTTCATATTTATTGTTTTCCATACAAAATATTGTAAAATGCCAATCACACCGAAATATTTCTACTTTAAAAAATAATTTTAGGTAAGATATCATAGTACAGATAGGGATTGTACAAAAATAATGTTTAAATATTCACACTAATTCTAACTTGATTTAGTGTTACTAGTTCTGTTAAGTAGATAATCGAGATCATTACTTATACTACACATCACAGCATCTAACTTTTCAGTGCACGCCATCGGAGGTACTTCAATATCCGAAATCGTAGGTTCAGAAACTGGAAGTGTACAGTTGTTGGTTTCTTGATTTTTTTCGCTGTCGCTACAAATAGAATTATGAACACGTATTGAACACTTAGGAATTGCACAGCACTCTTGAAACTCTGTATTTGCACTTATACTATTTGTATCCTTGTTAGCACTATCTTTAAGAGTAACGCTTGGGTTATTACTATCTATATTTTCCTGATTGTCTTTTTGTACTGGACGTTCTTTTTTAATTGGAGTAGATATGTTAGTGGTTGGTTGTTCGCGCTTGCGTTGATCTATATTAGATGACAGTAGGTCAAGATTTACACAGCTTTCCGTATTTAGAATATCTGGCGTTTTAATAGTTGTTCGCAATTGTTTTTGTTTATTGATCGTAGCGTGTTTGGAACTGTTCGACTGTTGTTTGGACTGATTGTCGTTCTGGGATGCATGAAATATCAAACTATCTTGATGTGTTCCTCCTGATGTATTTGGAATGTAATTCACTGGAAACAGATACAAGTATATTAGAAAATTTTGCATATTCACTATTTTGCAAAATAGAATTTCGATTCTTTAAATGATATTCTTTTCTCAATAGTAAATTTGTCCAAAAAGGTAAAAAAGTAAAAATTATTTTAAGTAATTTGTAGTTTTCTAATGTCTTGATTATTCATATTTATTTACATTTGGAGCTCGTTCGCAAATTGAATATTTTAGTATTGAATGGAATCAAATTTACAGAATGCAATAAAAAAATTGTATTACATTTAATTGGTTTAAAATAGAAAGGCTGACTTTAGCTCTATGACAGACCTTGGCAGATGATAGCTAATGCGATTCTATGAACAAAGGTCCGATCTCCTCTTGTTTCAAAATTATATCGTCTCAAAGGTTTTATCCTATCATCAACTATTATGAAACAGTTTCATATTTTTTTCTTCCCTATTTTCTAGTTATTTTTGTTTAAAAATAGATGGTTTTCGATAAGAAGTGTACTGTTAGTGTGATACATTATTTTGATTAAAAAACACATATTTCATAATAAGCTGGGCAGAGTTTATTATGATATATGTGTTTTTGATGATGCACCATTTGAAATACCTGAAATCAGCAGGATCAGATTTAAATGCGCTGGATTATTCTGTCTAGGGAAGCACCAAGTGGAAATAGTTACCCTTCAACAGTTAGGTACTCGAAAGCACTGATACGTAATCCAGATTGATACATCATGCGACACAATCTTTGCTTCGTCGATCTACAGGCTTGCGTTCTAGCCGAAATATGTCAATTTTTGAAAGCCAGTCTTTCGTTATGTTATGATTGTTTCATGGAATAAACCATATCATTTAAATATTTTAGATATCAGTTCGATGTAAAAGGACCCATGTTCATATAACATTTTGTTCTTGGAACGGCATTAGCTATTATATGGCCAAATGTGTCATAGAGTTAACAAATCACTCTGTATATGTATAAGCACTGTATAGTGAATATAGAATAACAATATATGAAATGAAACTTACGAAAAACGCGCTACAAAAGCAATTTAAAATAAAGCTAAAATTAGAAAGAACAAAACGGCTATAGACTGCACATACAGGTAATAGATCCCTTCTTAGAATCGCTGGTTTTCTTCAGGGATATCTTTTTCAAAAAGTATTGTTCGATAACATGATCGACTTTGAGAGCATAGCACAATAAAAGCACAATCCCCTGAAATCAAAGAATAATGATTATTTAAAGACGCAATGTTTGCTTTTAATGAGGAACTTACTAGACACATTGAGGTTATACTAAACACAAAATGACACATAACGTTTTCTATTACGTTAATGTATAGGATGCTAGCGATTATTACTAAGATGAGGGCATGGAATATATAGAAGCTTTTCCTTAATAAAATAATCCTGAAATCAGAGAATATACATAGAATACTATATTGCAAACTATTCTTCAGAGTAGATACTATACATCTATTTTTGTTTAAGATTATTGTTAATATATGAGCTGAGCCAAAATAAATGGAACAAACTCAGATGATGTAGCAACATTTTGAGGAAAAATGGTTTCTATAAACCTATGATCTAGAGTCCTCGATGCATTCTTTGATGTAATACTAGAGAGTATTACATCAGGGTTTTATTTCTCAAGTAGAGGAGGGCGCCAACACTGAGACAAAAAATTATTTTAAATTTTTACGTAAGATAATTTTTACTGAAGTAATTTATTTAACGTTACCACTGAAATTACCAGGTTTCCGATCATTAGTTTCTTACACTTTTCTTATCACTGAAATTTTGTTTAAGCCGCGTTTTCTTAGGAGAAGGATTTGTGCGTCGCGACAACATAAAACGGTCCGCGCATACGCCGTGCACTCAATGTTAGAAAAATAATAGTTGTATGTAAATGTTGAAACGAATGCAGATGAACGATTGCTTAAAGGAAGCAGCACCACCGGGCACTATATTTGGATACTTCAAAAACGGATGAATTACGTCACAATTTTTTGTTCAATGGTTGGAACATTTCATCAAGTACACAAAGTTGGAGAGGAGTAGCAATAAGCAAGTTATTCTTCTTTTCGATGCAAAAAATATCGAAGTCATAAATCTAGCATGCGAGCACAGCATTATAATGTTATTTCCTGCTTATACAACCCACCGTCTGCAACCTTTGGACGTTTGGTTTTTCAAAACTCTCGAAAGCAATTATAACGCAGCCTCATCTTCTTGGTTAAGAGCAAATCCGGAAAACACAATTAAACAAACTAATGTGTCAGAGCCATCCCGAATTGCATACTCAAAATCAGTTCGTATGGATATTGCTTTGAATGGTTTTAAATCTACCGGTACATGGCCATGCAAAAGGGATGCCTTTTATGATGATGATTTTTGCGCTACTACACTTGTGGTTGAACACTCTCTACGCACTCCTGCGTTGGACATCCATAACACTGGTCAACAAAATTTCAGATTTATTTTGTTCCACCAGGTAAAGTGGGTGAACGTGGCAGTACTTTCTACACATATTTCATATCTGTTCTCAGAATATTTCTATCAGACAGGGTTTCAGGGCGACAAAGCAATGAAATTTTGTGAAAGTATATATTATAATATGTGTATAAATCATGAAAAAATGACGTACAAAGTGATATTATACTTGGAAAATATGCTGATATATGATATTCGGCTGTACTTTGCATCAGGATCCAGCAATAGTCTGCCAACATAGCAGGGCTCCATTTGCCTTGGTATCTCTTCTGCATGAATAGAATGTTCTGGTGAAATCTTTCGCCATTCTCGTCACTGACTGCTCCAAGGCTTTTTGGGAAAAAGTCCAAGTGGGAGTCAAGAAAGTGTATTCTTAGATTCATGTTGCAACCCATGGCTTTATATGAGGCCAGTAGATTTTTAACAATCTCTACGTAGTTTTCGGCTTTACGATTTCCCAAGAAGCCGTCACAAGTTTCCTTAAACGACAGCCGTGCTGCTTTTTCAATTCCATTTAGCGCCTCAACAAATTCATCTTGAAGTATCTGTCTGATTTGAGGTCCCACAAAAATACCTTCCTTTACCTTAGCATCACTGATCTTAGGGAACTTACTCCTCACATGCAAACCCACCGTCAGTTTTATCCATACCTTTGACAAAGCTTTTCATCAATCCAAGCTTAATGTGCCAAGATAATGTGCGAATAATATATTTTTTTAGGATCAAGAGTCAATGAACAAATGCCACTCATCTGCATTATATTCATGACCAAGCGTCTTCATAACAGAACGGACGTCAAAATACAAGTCATTCTTCCATAGAGAAGAAATTCTCAAATTCTGCATGGCGATTACGAATGAGAGCAACGTTTGTTCTACTCTGAAGAAGATTCCAGTCTTTTAATCTGGAACGTAGAAGTTCGGCTTGCGTGTGAGACAACTTTAAATCGCGGACGAGGACGTTGAGGTCTTCTCGACTTAGAAGATGCGGCACACAACAACACGAATCAGGTTGAAATGTTGGATCAAAGTCCATATTGTCGCTTGCAAAACTTTCTTCGTTTACTTCGTCTTCAGCACTTTTATTGTGGCTTAGTGTCATGTTTTTTGGAGGTTTAGGCAGAGGTAATCGCGGATTGTGAGGTACTGGTCTCAGTGCAGATGGAATATTGGGTTATTTTACAGTATGTTTGGATTTAGAAGTCATGCAACTTATATTTGTTAGTCAAAAATAGCAATCGCTAATATGATCCACCATCAGGTTCTCTCCAAATCATAGGAATAGCAAAAGGCATATGTTGTTTACCTTTTGCCCACAGATCTTAGCACGTCGAGACATGTTCAAACCTTAACAATTGCATGCTGCTTGATCAGTTCCGAGCTCTAGCCGACAACTGAAATAACGTCAACACATGTTCTCTATACTATATGCTTATGCATGCATGTTTTAGGTGGATAAACGAATATCCTAGAACATAAAAACTAAGGGTGGTGGAGAAATTCTGAACACAGTTGATTTCAGCATGCAAAAGTATATGGGAATCAGGCATTTTTGTGCTTGTAACAAAAAAAAATGTTAATCAGTGTAATCAAGAAGAGTTTTCTGCAATGGTTACACAACAAAGTAAAGAAGCTCTTGAGGATGAAACGGATACGCCTATAAACCAAATAAAACCCCAATTAAATATTCTAGCTCCCATTCAAATAATAAACCAAAGCAAAGGGTTCCGTGGATTCCCCACCTCGTCAGTCGAAATAACGTCAACGCGAAATAAAGAAATCATAAGAAATGCGGCAAAAAAAAAACTAGTAATTAATAAAAAGGAATTGGCACTAAAAATTAAAAACGAGAAAAGCGATGAGTTTTGTTTTATTTGTGAAGATCGGGAGGAAGACATGATTCAATGCTTGAAATGTAAATCATGGGTGCACGATATATGCGCTGAAGTTGACAAAAGAACAAAAAAAAATGATTGTGATGTTTATACTAACTGAAGTATTATTTTTACCTCATTGAATTCTTAGGTACGCCTTAGGCTACAGGTGGTACGACTTAGGAAATCGGTTTGTTTTGTCGTACCGATGTAAGTTTTTAAAGATCTAGTTTATTTTACGTGAAAGCATATAGATTTTCTAATTTCGTTATAATAAATAACAACAATATTAACACAAGTATTGAATAACATAATTTCTATTTATTTGATAAATCCTAAGTTTTATACGACTTTCTTCTTAAGGGGGAACGACTTGAGCAACCTTCCCCTACATAGAAAAATACAAATACGCAGCGGAATAGATTTTACATTCCGGACAAATAGGATTCTAATCGGTAAGCACGGCGCGAAAAAACCCCTCCTAGGGAAACGCACATTGGAGTGCTTTGTAGATAGAATGTTTTATGATATCTGATCCGTTTTTGGTAGTGTTTCTTTTCAAGTCAATTTTCATTTAGTTTACGAATTTAATAGCAGTTAAGTATTATTCTCATTCTTAATAATCTCGTGAACTACCAGTAATGTCAGCACACGTGCAATAGTTTTACATCCAAAAACATGCTGGAAAGTTACATTCTATTTTTCTTGGTAAAACATCCCATATTTATGTCCAAAATTCCAATTAAGTATAATAGGAAAGTTAGTGGGTCGATACTTTACCTCTCTTTTGAGACGTTAATAGATTTCTTGGATTTTATACATTTTATGATAATGCAGTACATAGTCGTGTATAAAACTGATAATATCAAGCAACATATTACAAATATATAAAATGATGCGCTTCCGATGATAATCCACCAGGAGTAAAGTTTTAAGTTCATGGAAACGTGGCTAATATAGTTACCAATTATTATAATAATTGGAGCACCTGAAAATAAGAACACATGTTATAGAGTCACTTCTATAAAATTAGAAACCTACCTGTTATTATACATATCGATGTTGGTCTAACATTTCTGCTGCTTTTAAATTTTAGAAAATCTGAATATATAACGAGCAAAATATTTAACTGTGTGGAAACGCTAGTTAAGAAGAATATCTGGAGTAGGGTATTGATATACAAATATGAATCCTAGAAACACTAGGATTAGTATATGCTCTAAGAATGATGTACTATATATATAACCAACATTTCTTATATTATTCGTTTGCGCTAAGATAAAAACAGTCATCGCTCCAATTATGGAACAGCAGCATTGCGATTTCAGATACGTTATGCAGTTCTGATGGAATATCCAATGGAATATTAATAAGAGTGCTGAAAAAATCGCTAGCAATAAACATACGGAGCAACCCAATAGTATCACAATTTGATGCGGGGCGTTGACTGCGTTTTTCAGTTCCTGTACAAAAACAAAACTTAAATAAATAAGTTTGAAATACAATTTCGGCGTTCTTACCAAGGATGTATCACGAGTAGCAATAACGGCGAACGTCCCAAATTTGTAGCAACTGCAATTTACTGTTGCCTCATCAGTTATCTTCGTATCACATATGCTTTTGTTCCAATAGTAACCATATGGAGCAAAATCCGCTTGAACACAACTTAGATTTCTACCATGGGTTGCAGTAGAATTATTTATATGGAATTGTAGGTTAAACGTAAAACTTTTCGAAAATTCAATCTTCACTTCGTCATTAACAAACCATGCGGCTACAATATCGGATGCAATAATGTAATCCAGTTCAGAATCGCTGGAAAATATTAACGATATTTATTCATTAACAACCTCAGGATAGATTTTTTTTTGCAATTCTGGTATCACAAATATTACCGATATGACGGGTCGAAGAGGAATGATTTTTGCATAAGAATCAAATAGAAAATGTATAAATCGAGAAAAATTTCAATATGGAAAATAACAAAATTAGTATAAATTTAATTGGTAAAAGTATTATTATAGAAGCATTGGAAATTTATTATTTCATTGTGAAGTAGTGCAAAATCTTTATTTATTTATTTTTTATTTATTTATTCATTTGTCCGGAGATCATCATGAGACACGTCAACAATCAAATATATAATCTATGACAAAAGTCATAAATTGTTACATTGATCAAATTAAACAAATTTAACAAACTAAACTAAACAACAAATTAAAATCAAATGTATTCAAACGTAACCCCCCGGTTCCGTGACTGCAGGAACTCCTCCACAGAGTAAATACAACTGGATTGCAGAAATCGCTTGAGTTTACGTGCAAATAAATGAGACTGAAGTATGTCTTGTATACTCGCTGGTAGTGCGTTAAACAGGTGTTTGCCGGCATAGGTCGGACTTCTCTCATAGAGTGAAGTTTTGTGTGACGCAGTTCTTAGTAAACTGCCATGACTCGTACTATAAATGTGGCAGTTAGAATTTTGTTCAATAGTAACATAATTTTTGACGTACATAATACTTTTGTAAATATAAATACTAGGAAATGTTAAAATATTGTTGTCTTTAAAAATCGGTTTACAACTATTCCTACCCTTAACACTATATAGTAGCCTTAACAGTTTCTTCTGTAAAATAAATATTCTCTTCCAACTAGTGGTATGACCCCAAACATTCACATTATAATTCATTGCTGAATAGGCCAAGGCATAATAAATATCCAGTAAGGTTTTATGGTTTATCCTTTTTTTAAGTTGGAATAATACCCAGTAGGTGCTGTTTAATTTGTTGCAAACATAATGTATATGAGAAGCCCATTTCATATGAGCATCCATATGCACTCCCAGAAGTCTTGCTGATTCCGAGTTTTTAATTGTGTAGTCATTTATAGAAACATGTAGATTTTGAATTACTCTTCTACAGTGAGGCTGCAGACAAATAAGTAAGTAAGTTAACAACAAATCTATTCCTTATACACCACTCAGTGAAGGCTTGCAAAGCACTATTTACATTTGTTGTTAATTAATTTAAACTACTGGCTTCAACTATAATAGTAGTATCGTCAGCATAGGATACTACATTACCAATCCCTATAAACTCCCGTAAATCATTTACGTATAAGAAAAGAATTAGAGGCCCTAGCACAGACCCTTGGGTATACCGAGATTCACATCAATTAAATCTGAATGATGGTCGTCAATTTTAATATATGCTTTTCTACCTGTCAGGTATGGCATGAGCCAATGTAGGAAATTATCTCTAAAACCTAGTGAATATAGTTTTTGGCGCACTATATTAACATCAACTGTATCAAATGCTTTGGTGAGGTCGAATTGTAAAGTGGCAACATACCTTCCATCATCTAAGATCTTGTGAATTCGATCAACCAAACTACACATTGCTGTCTCGGTAGACCTACCCGCGCAGAAGCCGTGCTGAGCGTCACTTAAGATGTTAAATTTTCTTAAAAAATTCCGCATTCTACTATGCACTAAGCGCTCAAATACTTTACTGGTAACATTCAGTAGCGAGATTGGCCTATAGTTATGCAATGAAATCGGATCACCTTTTTTAAGGTGTGTTAAACCTGTTTTCAGTTTAGTAGGAAATTTACCTTTACCTACAGACATGTTAATTATATATGATAAAGGATGTGCAATTACTAGTCCAAGTGTTTTTAGTATAGAGGTAGAAATACAATCAATGCCCATAGAATTAGTATTTTTAAGATTGTGTATTTCTTTTAAAACTTCATTAGGTTCAACATTAGCAAAAAAGAATGAATTTGGGGACATACCAGATGTGGTACATCTATGTACATCAATAAATGAAAAATGCTCAAGGACAGTCTGTTTAGTATCTGAATAAAAGTATTTCGCAAATGCGTCAGCTACAATTTTCTGGTCATCAAGAAGTCCATCTTCAGTACTTAAACGTCAAGTAGCTAGGGGAATACCCGTTAACCACATTCAGATTGAATTCCGTATGTGACACTAAAACGAGGTCGTTTTGTATCAAAATGCGAGACACAATCGAATGCCTTGCCCAGGTCGACAAAAACGCCAATAGTTGTTATGCCTTTTGCAAAGTTTACAGTTATTTTATTGAGCAGTTCGAGCAATGCATCGACCGTACTCCGACCCAGCCTGAACCCAAACTGTTCATTTTTAGTAATGTTTGATATCAATTGATTGAATATTATTTTTTCAAATATTTTCGAAAAAGCAGGCAAAATCGAAATCGGTCTATAATTCATTGGGTTATCGTGTTTATATATTGGTGTAGTTTCAACTATTTCAATTTTTTTGTTTTTTTGGGGAAATTATCCGCCTCCAATAGTTAGATGTATGTCGATAGCAGATTTTCAAAATATCAGTACTAATATCATATATGTCGGTGGTATGTTTTGCTTTTAGTCCCTTTATTACTATTTCAATATCTTTCTGGGGGACTGAAGGAAGAACATGGATTCAGAAGGGTTCACGCGTGATGGGCATAGATATTCCATCGGATAGACACTCGCCCAGGGCAAGCTACCCACAATTAGATCAGGCCATTGAAGCAAAATATTCATTAAATTGATTGGATGTTGAAGTGGTAGAAAATGTTTTTTTTAATAAGGCGACCATTTTCAGCATTAACAACAGACCTTACACCCCCGACACATTACTGGTTTGTGAAATTAAAGAGCGGTTTATTTTTACCTAGGCAGCACCCCGCGGCACCTTCTTTTGCAAGGGTGTCTTTTGTCTCTGTTGGGGTACACACCGTCAGCCTTAAATATTGAAAAATTAGCGAAACGCCATTGGATAATTTTGCATCGGTTTTAGTCAATTTAGGTTTCAGTTGATCCTCTCATATAAATGGATTCTCAGAGCTGAATCTATGTAATGTTCTGTAACACCGATTGATCAACTAATCTAGCCAGTGCACTACGTTATCTAGAGCCATACTATTCTATAGTGCACCCTGAGCATTTCATAATAGTAAATGTTAATTACTAAATCCGCTCTATCAAGATAATCGATCGTTGACGCGCCGACAAACGCAATAGACGCTTTGTCAAATTATCCAAATTTCGTATGCGTTCCAATATTCAATGAATATCGGTTTCAGATGCTTAACAATCTCTCGGCCTAGAGGAAATTCCAATCGCCTCTGCCGCCATACAACGCCATAATTTTGATTTCATTACGCGCTCACGGTCCTCTAACTCGGAAACCGGCCCGACGGAACGGTTGTTCCGAGTGATGAGTGGCTCTTTGGCGGAATTAAATTTCCTCCGGGGACTATTAGCCTTTTCCCCTCCATTCTTTTCCGAAACCCGAAAAGTTTTGCCCCATAGTCGGCGGTTAAGTCGCGTTGTGGATGTCGCAGATTTGTATCTTAGTAGTGCTAAAGTTTCCTTGTGGAAAGCCTTTTCCCACTTCCCTTTCTGCTTTCGTAGAAAATATAGAAAAACGTTCACTGCTTAATTAAGACAAAAGAAACTATTAGAAAAAATAAGCAAGCTAATTCGTGAGATTTTAACGAAACATTTCTTTCTATTTGTTTTTTACTTCGTGTTTGGTAGGCAAGATACAACAACTACCATTGTACTTAACACAAATGGTTATGCTTTATTATAAAAAGGAACAAGATTTACTTCAAATTCTTGAGTTATTTTGCACTTACCAGGGAAATTTTAAGTTTGTTTATATCTGATACACAAAGCTTACTGTTCTATTAAACAAAACATACAAATGATTGTGGTAACAACTTAGTTATGTATGTACATACTTTATCAACATGAGCCCACCAGTTTTTGCAAGGTACAAAACCTCGTTCTTGCGGTAAACAGGAATAAATCTCGGAAACCCTGTATTAGCACGTAAATTCGTTTTAAACTATATTTTCTGGTAATTTATTCTATTCAATTTCCATCGCGGAGCGATAAACACGACTCCCAACGCTAAATTAAACAAACCCTATGCGTGAAATAAATTGTACTCGCGCTATGTTGTTCTCGGACGATGACATTTTAGTGTTGGGCAAACGATTAATCAGTTTATTGAATCGCAACATTTTAATGGGACCCTAAACATTCGTGAAGTAGCATAATTACTTCATACTTCATACTTCATTCATTTCTATAGGTTATTTTAGCGCTTGATTATTCTTGTTTATTCTTTTATTCTGTCTATACCCAAATGAAGGAATGTAAAAATAATTTGTTCCGATTTAAAATTGGTTTTAAAATGACTGAGTTGCGACACTTAAGTAGAAGCTATGTAACTCCAATTTGGTAAGATCTTAAATCTAGCACTTTGTAGATTGATATTTAGTTATGGACACAGTTATGTATACAGTTATGAAATATAATCTGGAGTTGAGATACATTGCTAGAATTGCTAGAAGTTCAGCATAAACACCTCCTTGGATAACCTCATTCTTGTTTCTGAATTAGGGGTTCTATCCTAACAAACGGTTGTAAAATCTTTTAGATAATCTTTAAATTAACAACTATGAATGGTACAGTATACACATACAGGTATAGAAATTTTTCATATTGAATGCCGATTTCATTGTACTATTGGTAGAATGTTGCCAGATCATATAGATCGCCCGATCCGTGTTGTTCGAAATAACCGACTGCGGTATTTCGAACAACACGGACTTTCGCCGTGTCAACATCATATTAACTCCCTATTAAACAGTGCCTACTGGGCACGCCCTAAATAGATAGCTTTACGAAGCACATGCTTTGCGGTGTACAGCACTCTCTACGACTGCTGATGTGTATAGTAAGGGTACCACACTAGCGATGCAGGAATAAAATAAAGCATTTAGGGTAAACATATCACATATATAATCAATGTGACTTGAGAACGTTAGCTTAGGAACAAATATGACACCGAGATCTTTTACCGCCTGCCAATGACATGTTGGTTGATGGAATAATCAAATGTGAAGACATGTGAAATAGGACATCGCAGCACATTTATTGATACTAAGATGGATTTTATTAGTTTCTCACTAAAACTTATAATATTTAAATTAGGTTGCAGTATATTGCAATCATCAGAAGTCTGTATTTTCCGAAAAAAATTAAGGTAATCTACATATGAAAGCTCCTTACAATCCAACTACGATAGATCATTTACATATACACAGAAAAATATGGGGCCAAGGTTTGACCCTTGCGGAACTCCAGAGGTGATAACAAAGAATGCTATGTAAGAAACATACCAAGATCTACAAGGTAAGCCAGAAACGATTAACTGACAGATGGGGGCAGAGAAACCCACTGAAGATAGCTTAGCAACAAGTATGCAATGATCACTAGCACAAATGCTTTAGCAAAATCTGCATATATTGCGAGGGATGTCTGGTTACTAAGGTACGTTTGCGCGACACACGCCTACGTCGCTCCGATCAGGTTGAAACTTGCACGCGTTTTAAATGTGCACATGTACTGTATTGGTGGCTATTGTCATGGACTTAGGTTCAGTACA
Source organism: Osmoderma eremita (assembly GCA_031763485.1). Lineage (NCBI taxonomy): Eukaryota > Metazoa > Arthropoda > Insecta > Coleoptera > Scarabaeidae > Osmoderma > Osmoderma eremita. The sequence continues at coordinate 401,197 of JARFOC010000226.1, read as the reverse complement.
AGGTGGGCAGTGACAGCCGCACAATGTCAGTTCCGATCGTAACATACTCCAACTTTGAAGTGCGAGCGGTCATTCTGCATGCAAACAATGAAACATCTACCGAAAATCATTAAAAAATTACTGAAGCCTTACGGAGAAAGCGTTATGAGTCGAAAAGAAGTTACTGTTTGGTGCAAACACTTCAAAGGTGGACCACAGCTCTGATGGTGTGCGAAAAAATCCATCAACAACGAAAATGGACGAGAATCCAGACCTGGCTCCTTCTGATTTGCATTTGTTTGGGCTGTTGAAAGCTCATTTGTCGGGTAAACGGCTTGATGACGCGACGAAGTTCAAGAGGAAGTACGGCAGCATTTTACGAATTCGGATCGCACCTTTTACAAATAGGGTTTACAGAAGCTTGTGCCTCGCTGGAATAAGTGCCTTAACATTGGCGGCGATTGAAAAGTAGCTAACAGTTCACGCTCTTATTTAGTGTATGTTTGATTTGTATAAATAAAGTAATTAATAAATGTACCTTAGTAACCGGACATCCCTCGTACATCAATATGCTGCTGTTTATGCTGCATATTAATGAAGTGTCAGGAAAATTGCAAGTTTTCAAAGACATATTGAAAATAACTGCTAGCGGTTTACATAATATCGACGCACAATTTCTAATAAAGAAATTAGGAAGATCTTCAGGGCCAGTGAAGAAATTCCGTACTTATGCGCCTATTATAAATATTTTATTGCAAATGCAAACGTATTGTGATGGAGCGTACCTTCATTTGCATACACCCTATATAGTGGAATCAATTAAATGAGACAAATATATTTAAATATTCAGTAATCATCAAAATACTTACTTATAGGATTGCATTAACAGAGAAGGTTTCCAGTTTTATTGAATTACATTAAATAAAAACCATAAATAGAGAACTGTCAAAACAACAGTATAAAACCGAGAGATTCTTGACAATGTGTGAGAGGTAAAAATGTCCAAAAATAGACTATATGTGTATAGAAAAGGTGAAAGTGAATCTTTAGGAACATTATTAAAGGATTATGAACAGTTGATCTGTGTAGTTATAGTTAGGAGAAACTAAAATAGGAAACATTGCCGAAAATCCTTGGTTTACAAATTTAAAAAGATATTAAAGATGTTTATAAATTAGAAAAGGTAGAAAATGTTATTAGGATAAGGATTATACTAATTAATTACATTTAGGGGGATTTTAAGTATTATAATTTAATTAGAATAGAAAAAATATGACAGTTCATTGTAAAAATTTTGTAAATGCGAGAAGGAGTGGGAGTTGGAGACTGTGCTGGTTGTGGTGAGTGAAGCTGGTCATCATCTGGAAGGGTTAAGACAATCCATCCGGGTCCATATAGTCGAATAATACCATATAATAATAATAATAACGTGCTTTATTGTCATGAAAATTACAAATTTTATCGACAAAGCTAAGGAAAATTACAATTAAAAATGGTAAAACAAACAAACAAGTAATACATAGTGTTGACACACTAAGTTGACACACTAAGTTGACAAATTCTTAGATTCACATGGGACATGACAGTTCTTTGCTCGAGGCGAACTAAGGGTGTTTAAAAGAAAAAAAGGGCATAAATGAATAGAGAAGAAAATAGAAAAACAGGATTAAGTTAATAAATTGAATTTTAAAACTAAATTCAATAAATAAACAGTCTTATGGAAAGTTTGTTTATTAATTTTTATGAGATTGGTAATATAAAAAACAACGTTTGGCGTGGTTTGGCGTCGTTTGTTGGAGTATAAATAGGAGTACGTGAGAAAAAAAGAGAAGTTACCAAGAATCCACCGTGTAGACCGTATGTGAGAGTTGTATTAAAAAAAACATAAAAAAAGAAGATGGCCACTTTGTCACATTACAATAAAAAAGGCATCAAGGCCCAATAATAATAGCGGAAGCGACCAGAGGAGCTGAAAAATGGTTATGTTTATTAAATCTACATATTAAGTAACGAATAGAACTTACCTGTTGAGGACCAAGAATCCCATCCTGATAATTCCTTACATGATGCATGTTCGTATTATTCTGTAGCTGCCATAGGAGACCTCCAGCTGTCCAAGGATATCCCGCAACTAGTCCCAGGTTACACTATAACTCCACTAGGGACAACACATCGCACCAGCACATCATCCGTCTCTCATTTTGGACGGCATGTCAACTTAACCTGCAAATAAACACGTATAGGCCAACAGGTATTTATATTTTAAGAACAGTGTTGGTAATTACCTGTAAAGACAGGGCACTTTGCAACGATGATCACTATCGTAGTAAATTGAATAATTAAGTAACTAAAAGACGTCATTTCACTTTAATTGGTCACTGTAAATTCATAACACGCCATTATTAGTTCAGACGGGAGATTTTAAGATAGGCAATTTGTGCCACACCGAGGAATGGGGGTCATAACTATGGCATAAGTTGTAAGGCGTTATCTCAATTAATTGTAAGGATTATATTAATTAAATTGTTCGTATGTGTTCAAAAGAATTTATTAATATTATATTTTTTTGTGGTTATAAACATGTTTTAATTTCTTATAATATTTAACATAATACAGTTACCCGAATAGCTGGAAAATGCCAAGCACGAACCCAAGGTATAATAGCAACTATCAGTAAGTATCAAAAGATGAAAGAGATTAAAGAGTCCACAAAATAGCTAGCCGGAGCCATTAAAAATTCATGAATTCTTTAATTGGGGTGTCATTTTAGGCAGGGGGTGTAGAATTTTTTAACCTTTGCTAAAAGGGCAAATTAATTAGTATATAAATTAAAATCAGGGCTTTATAGAAAATGTTAATTTGGGGATATAAATAGATGCGTGGGTGGAGGTATTGTATAAGGTATGTTCCATCACGACTTCTTTTATTGGTTTTTAATTTCAAATAAGATATTAAAATATATTATTAAAGACAAATAGAGGGATGATTACAATTTTGTCGCTACAACGTGGGGCTTTTTATATGACAACAAGAATATAATCAATAATAAAATAAGGGGTGGTTGAGGGTAACATTACAATTTTTGACTGCGCAACGTGGGGCATTTCAAATATTGTTAGGGGAAGAAAAGGGATCATTACAGTATACTTATAAACATTTCCTATATATAAAACAGTATCGTGAGAACCCCCCAAAATTTCAATTCAATATAAAATATATGTTCGAGAGAATTTTACATTTATAAATAAGTGTCATGGAGAAATATTCAGTTTCCCTAAAAATCGAACTTGTGGGCTCATATTTTACACAGAAGATCCTCTTTTATGGGCGAAAATTTATTATTCCTTTTACAGGCTGAAAATATATATTTACCCCATTTAGTCCGCTACAAATTCAGGACTTTCTTCCTACTGGAAGAAGATAGCAAAGGGAATGACTTTTTTCGTTTTAGATATATATTCAACGATAAATCAAATTTATTCCGGCAATTTTATTTCGTCAGCGTAAAACAAAGGAGATTATCATCTGAAGGAAACTTTTCAAACTTACATCATATCCCTATGTATGTGCGTACATTCGTTGACAGGAATCTACATTAACTAGTTCTTAATTTAAATCCTCTGCATTCGTCCTGGTTACTCGCGATAAGCTCATGGAAAAAGTTTCAAAATTTTCGCCGCACATAGCTCCGCCGAGTTATTCAATCCCAACGTGTAGAGACGTATTTTATGTGTGTGTGTAACTTCTAGTTCGCATAAACCCCGTACAGTTATCCCATAAATTTTAATTAATGGACGGACATTATGCAGTTTAATTCTTCTCTTGATGAGATGCCCGCCATATATGTCGACGAAGTGCACACATTTTCGCTAATTAAGAGGGACTTAAGTTTCATTTTTGTACAAAAACCACTATCATCGCAATTACTACTACTAGCATAGAATGTATGTAATTTTTTAATACAAATCCTGCGAGTAAACTTGCTTTTTTTATAAAACAAATATAAATGAAATTCTTTGTTCCAATTAATTTAAGTGTATTTCAGAAAGTGAGAGATACTTGTTTGCAAATATATTCCACTTTGACCGAAAAACTAAGTACTTGCACAGACAAAATAACTATGCCAGACTATCCACTAGATAGGGCGACTAGAATGATTTATAAAATTCCACTAGATGTCGCCACTATTCGCTCTAACACGTAACGTAGTCCGAGTACGGTGCAATGTTGTCAGTTTTCGTCGTAATATATTTTATGTAGATACACGATATAGGTACGGGTCTTATTGTCGATGACACTCTTAGATGGTCTCTGCATATCGACTCCCTCGCCAAAAAAATTGTCTTCAGCGTGCTTTGCAATTAGGTCTGTAGCCAGGGAGCTTAATCCTCCCTCAGCTCGAATCACTTA
>JARFOC010000226.1:374049-384422 GCA_031763485.1 Osmoderma eremita | reverse complement strand
ACAAAAGGACATCAGGAGAGAAAGGTGCCTTGACTTTTTGGAATCGATTGAAACTAATGAAATTTTTTTGGAACGTGCCATTACTGGTTATGAGAGTTGGGTATTCGAGTATGACCCGGAAACAAAACGCCAGATCATGAAAAGACACACTGCAAGAAAGCAAGAATGAGCAAATCAAAGATCAAGAGCATGCTGATTTGTTTCTTGAATAGCCAGGGAATCGTTCACAAAGAGTTCGTGTCTCAAGGTCAGACAGTTAATCAACATGTTTACCGAGAGTTTCTCGAAAGACTCCGAAAAAGGGTCATGCGCGTGAGACCAAACATCAAGAACGATTGGATCCTGTATCATGACAATGCGCCTTGTCACACAGGAATTTCCAAAAACGGTCTTTTGGCCAGTAAAAATATTTCTGTGGCTCCTCGGCCTCCTTATTCACCTGACTTGAGTCCTTGTGAAATTTTCCTCTTCCCAAGTTTGAAAATTCATCTGAAGGGGTATCATTTTAGGACACTCGAAAGCATTCAAACGGCTGCAACCGACCAGCTAAAGGCGATTCCAATATCCGAGTTCCAGCGCTGCTATGAGGAATGGAAGAACCGTCTCCAACGCTGTGTGGCTCCCCAAGGGAGTTATTTTGAGGGAGACAATGTTCAATTGTAATTATATTCAAATAGAAATATTTAAAAGTATCAGTCTCATTACTTAATTTACACACCTGGCATATGGTCAATGGTTGGTTCCACAGGTGAAACACAGATGTCGCCCACAGTCGTTTTTTAGACGACCGAACAAATATGCAGTTGTATACTTTCTTGCCTGCCATTTTTTAGTTTTTATACCAGACTCACCTGTATTAATTTATAGGACACGGAGAAGCAGGTAGTGAAAGAAAATTCAATTTTATATTGAAGTATATATCCTAGTATAAGAGGCGATCCAGATATGTGCTCTTCTAACATAAATAGTGTACACGATGATCGGAAAACGGACGCCCCTGTCCGAATACTGCATAATTCACTTTAAAGTGTGCGCGCCGCGCCGATGTTAACCATTTCTGACTGGTGTTGCTGGCGCCTTTTAGAGTTATTGAAAACCGCGATCGCATATCTCGGGTTGATAGTAAAGCGGCCGCGCGACCGTCTTCCGTTTTTAAAGCCCAACGGGACCGGTTCGGCCCTATATTTTTTACCGGTCTCTTAAGCGATCATACTTTACTACACTCTTGACATTTGAACAACGTCCCCGACACCGAACAGGACGGCGTGGTGGGAGAACTATACGAAATGGAGAACGGGAACGTGCGCGAGTAAGGCATCTGTGACAGACAGAGCCATCTATACGCAACCAAATCAATTTAAATGGTTTAACTCGGGAGCTTCCTTATTGTATTATTGTAGTATATTAAAGAGCAAGTGCCATGAGACAGGTCTTACAGCAGGAGCTCCAATTTTTGTCCATAATGTGCGCATACGATAAATGTTTCATGATATTAGTTTGTTTTTAAACTAAGAGGGGCAAATGAAAAAGCCACATTTACACTGCAAATATTACCAGGTAAATTACTAGATCATTCTGGCGGTAAATTTGAAATATGTGCAAAGCCTGTGAATGTCACAGAACGTTTTGATATGTGTGTTAGAGGCAAAGACAAATGATAATGAGTATTAATTCTAATTTAATGTTCATGAACCAAGTTTTTGGTTAAAAAGTTTGATTTATTTTGATAAATATACAAGCATGACTCAGTCATACAAATTACAGTTAATAAATTTTATTCTTTCTATTCGTTCTACGTAATTCAGAAATGTAATAGCAAGTACTAAACTGTGGGATAGCTGTAAATATGACTAAGAGTTTTATTTTATTAGCACTATATTTCACAGTAGCATAAGATAATCTTTTACAATAATCTTCACATAGCTACATAACACGTAATAATCACCAACTCACTGACTCCTTATCCCCTACTATAAGTCTGAAATGTCTGATAAACTATCACTGCTACTATCAGCACCAACAGAAATAACAAATGGCTCAATCAGATCATCTAAAATTCCATCCAATGTGCACATTCTTGTTTCTTCTAGAATCACATGCTCCACACAAGTCTTCCAGTTAATATTTGGAATATTTTGTATAGCTTGAAATAAAAGTTCATTCACTTCTCTCAATTTAAATGTATTGTTCTCGGATGCCACTTCATTTTTGATTTTTGCCTATATCAACCAATTGGGTTGACAATGATAAGCTGGCAATCTTAAAACAATGCCATTTTATCGATCATATACATATACTGTTCTTTATTAATTTTGATTAAATTTAGAAGTTCAGATCGAACAATATCGTCCCTGAATTCAATCTATTTAGCTCGCAGTCATTCCTGCATATCTTTTTCCTTAAATGATGTTGGAATTTTCTCCAGTTAACGACTATGATACGATGCATTGTCCATGACTGTAACAGCATTGTCAGGTAATTTTCGGAACAAATTCGCGTACCATTTTACAAAAACTGCCGCATTCATCTCATGATAATCTCCAGTTTTCTTACATTCGAAAAGCAACCATCTTCATCAACAAAGCCATGTTCAGATCCAATATGTAAAACAATAAGCCTCTTCTCTTTTCCAGACGGGTTTCTTAATCCTGTAGATATCCCTTCAATGGATGCTTGACGTCGATTTTCTACACTATCGTCTATACAGATTTTTGCTTTTGTATTACCTTCATTCAGCCATGTTTCATCCACATAATAAATTGGTCGACCTTCCCTTCTAAACTCCTTAATTAGTCTATTGACCTCAAGTTAAATATTTTTGTCTCCATCCAATGATGTCGTCCCTTTCTATAAGAATACATTCTCGGTTCCTTTTCAAGTAATTGAAATTAATTTGCTTCATGAATTTGTGCAGTGAAGAACGGCACATTTGTGATAAATGAGGACGTTCCTTGATCTCAATAAAAATTTTGTTCAAAGTAGGTAATTCGTTCTTGTAGAAGAAACCATGCACAATTAGCCGCACAGACTGTTTAACTACTTTATCATATGTGGCAACAATATCAGGTGGTCCTCCTCTGTGTAACTGCGCCAGTTTCACTCCTTTACGGCCCGGTACACTGAATATGATAGTGAATTTCAGTATCCATATTAAGATTGAGAACGTATTCAGCACGCACTTACACACTACTGACTATTGTACTCTTAAAGGAACAGGTTTGTTTAAGTTTGACTAAGTAATAGAACAAGGAAACACAAGAGCAAAGACGAAAATTGTCAACCGTTTGACATCCATACGCCAAATTTATTGTAGTCTTTCGCATTTCGCCCATGTTAATCTATCTGCTAAACAACCAATCGCAGATGCAGGTTTTACGCTCCTCTTAGTTTAACAACAGACTATAGTTGTAGTTGAGCTCGCAATATGCCTTTTTATGCCTTCTTTTACAGTAACTTCCAAAATTTGGGAACCTTTTTAGTGGTTGGTGATACAATGTGACAGCAGGCAAACAAGGTAAGATAGGACAAGAGTACCCTGAGAGGAAGGGTATGATTAGTTCAAATTAGTTTCTGAAGTGTAAAAGGTCATTGATATCAATATTAAATGGCTAAGTGAACAATTTAACGACGAAAAGTGTAACGTGTATTACTCCGGACGAAGAACAAGATGTTGGCCGCTGGCTATATTTTTTAGGATGTTGGACATATCGTCCGCTAATTCCTTTGTTCTTGAACGGTTTGACTTTGCAAAAAAAATAAATAGGAATGATGCTGGTAACGCCGGAAACGAGACGAAGATTTGAAAATTTTCATATCAGTTAGGAAGTCATTCAGTCGGGAAGTAAAACTATACATTGGAAGGGTACTATTTAGTTTAGAGAAGCACAAAATATTATACATGATGACAAATTTGAAACAAGAAAAGCCTGCAGATGATGTCCGTCAGATAAAAGAAGAAATACGTCCCGGTGTTGTTATATTTGTAAAATTTCCATTTGTATGGGGTGTACAAGACGTACCTGTAGGGATTGCGTCATATAAAAGCACTTCTAAAAATCATTGCACTATTAAAAGAATGCAGAAAACGTTATAACCAACAATATTTTTTGCTTAATCTGCACATGAAAATGCTTACACTAATCAGTTTTAGTGTTACATGCACGTGCGCTACGGGCAGTGTTATTATATCAATTGCTTCAGTGGTGGCATAGCTGTTGTTATCACATCTTTCGCACGTTTGAATTTAATTTTCCCATTGTTGAAAAACTAAATTGTACTAGACCAAAACATTACGCTTATAGATTATAAAAACATGGCTTTCGATATTTTAATAGCGCCATTAAGTGTATTTTTGACCTTTATATTCGCTTTCGTAATAGAAAATTTACATTTTACTTTTGAGAAAATTTAAGAAAAGACGCGTACCGAAATGCGATTTTCCTATTAATACGTTTGGGGTGGAAAACAAATCGTCTTATTAATATTTATGAGGTAGGGCAGTAGGTATGCTATGTTCCTTCGCCTGTCGACGTCCTTCGAAGGGAGAGGAAAAATTGAAACGTAAAAAAATCTTGTGTAAATTCGTGCCACACGGGAACGTAATACATAACGCGGGTGGCGCGTAGCAGTTCCATCTATAGGGACTGGAAGTTAATTGAATTTTTTACGACCTGAATGAATTTCACTTAACATCCGTAAATATATGAAACCCTTCCGTTGAGGTGGGTTGGGGTGCGGAGATAGGAGTCATAATTGCTATCGTTGGCTGGTGTTTCGGTTTAAAATTTTATATTTGGGTGTTAATGTTAAAAATATTGATTGAAAGACTTAAGATTATAGAAACTAAGGCATTAGTAAATGAGGATCTTAAGAAGGCCAAATAATTAATTAAGAAGTATTAAAAATTTATATTGACGGCTCCCCTTATCGGCCATCTGACATAAGTCTCCGAAAACGCTACAACCCTTTGGCTTTTTGCATTTATCTCTCATGTTTGTACCCAAATCCCAAATCCTTGTATCCTGTAGCAATCTATACAGGTCCTTGGGCGGTGGGTTTATATAGTTTTCTGGATTCATTTTTGGTTTCCCAAAGATTGCCCATCTTCCAGGGTCTAAGGGCTTGCATTTACATAAGATGTAGTATGCAGTCTCTATTGCCACTTCACACAGTCTACAGCTTGGGTTCTCAATATCAACCCCAATATTCTATAGGTGGTCCTTCAGTGCGCAGTCCTGTCAGGAGACCTGTTATTGTTTGAAGGTGATTCCTGCTAAAATTTAGTGGTTCATCAGCCTTCTTTACTGATGGCAGTGGTGATAAAGTGTGTACATCGTGGCGCTCAAGACCTCACCTGATTTTTGAAAAAACGTGCTTAAAGTAATTTGAAATCCTTTGATTCTCTTTTCTAACCAAAACATTATTTATGTTTCAAATTTTCAACCGTTATACACAATTAAATAACTGAGTAAGTTGTAAGTGTTATATTCTTAATTTCCGCATCCGAGGATTGTCGGTATCTTTTCCGGTACTCGTCAGTGTCGAGGAGAACTAACATCGATATTGAGCATTTTACATACACGAAATACACAAAACATGCTCCGGGTCATTACAAGTCAGGCAATAATTTATGACCATACCACAGATTAAGAAAATCTTACAATTTTTTTTTTGATTCATTGCATATTAACTATCCGAACAATTATGAACACAACTATATACACCATATGTCATTTAAGTTAATTTGATGGCTATATTGATTTGAAGGAAATACCATCTTCTTGCAGATCACTACGCTATATTATTTTGAGATGTTTAGGATTCTGTGGATCACATAGGCTTGAAGCTAGTTTATTATGATTGTTTCTAGCCGTTGGAAATGCTTGTTTCTTTTTCTTTTTTGGCGTTCTTCCTTTATTGTTGTTATATTGACATGAACATGTAGGGTGTTGTTCCAAACATACCATGACCCGTCTGCAATCATTCTCAGTGCTTTGGACTGGAAGCGTTGGATAATGTTTATGTTGGAATGGCTAGAGCACCCTATAATCGATGCAATGGGCCCATGTGGACTTGATAATTGCTTTAGAAAGCGTTATTTTACTTTCCAGTGATAGACACGAATTTCATTATCATTTAAGGTTGCCAGAGGACATTCTTAGCGTATAAGGTATACTTTACATATGCACAGTGAGCACATAAAAGTCGCAATACATGTATTTAAAATTCAGGTTTTTCTGAAGATTATTTCATGTATAGAAGAGGCTGACCCAAAAGCATGTTATGACAGCTCATTAATTTTTATTCTAATGGAAAGACCCTTTTTATTCAATTTTTGAATTCTACGTCAAATTCTGAACATATTTTATGTATCATGTCCTATACTTGAATTCAACTGCTTCCGAAAAAAATTGTAGAAGTCTAAAAAATTCAACCAAAAAGCACTTAAATTATGTAAATAAAACCTTGAATTGAGTCATACTGTTTTCAGCGACAGTTGACTCATATCTTAAGTGACTTTGTCTTAGCAAAACTTGTTAGGATATTTTTTTTTAAATGGTACCTCTCACTGAAAGTGTGCGAATAGAGATACTGACAATGATTGGTTATGAGGACAAGATGCGGACCAAAAAGGAACTTTGCGAAATGTTTAATGCCAAGTATTCTCACAGAGAGCCAATATGTCAATCTACTGTCAGCAAGATAGAAAAAATATCGGGATTTAGGACGCGTCAGGTATAATTATACGAAAGGTCGGCTTACGGTATCAGAAGACAAACAGCTAAATGGCTGTTCAAGAAAACCACCATAAGTCTAGCCGTAGTATAGCTTTGGAAAATTAGATCTGCCAGATATCCGCCCTAAAGTATTTAAGGGAAAATAAATGGCATCCTTACAAAGTCCAGTTGGTTGGTTCATGAACTGACTTGTATTTTGCGAGAAACTCATGAGTTTGTGCAATAACGATCCACAGTTTTCAAAATGAATTGTATTTTCGGACGAAGCAACGTTTTGTCTCAATGGAGGCGTAAATAAGCAAAACTGTCGGTATTGGGATACTGAAAATAACCGCTGTATAATGGAATTGCATACCCAATATCCTCAAAAAGTCAATGTTTGGGCCTACGCTGTAACAAGATTTTGGGGGAACTTAAACGACGACGAATATTTAGAATGTTTAGATCAGTAGTTAGTATCATGTCTTGCCACTTTATACCCCGATCCAGATGATCCTGACACATCAAACGACTTTTTTATGGTATTAGCAAGATGAAGCTACGACCCAATACACTCGTTTTGCGCGTGAGTACCTCAATACGGTTTTCCCTGAAAGATGGATTGGTCGACGGGGCGTCAGATCTCCAGGTTTGACCGCTTTAGATTATTTTCTGTGGAGTTTTTTTAAGTGTAAGGTCTACGTTAACCAACCAAACAAGATCGAGGACGTTATTAACTACCTAACGTAGTTAATAATGTTCTGCAGGAATTTCAATATCGCTTCGGATACTGCCAGGTGATTGGTAGAGGTCATTTCCAACATTTCATAAAATAATTTTTATTTTTTATTGCACTTTTCTAAATAAATAATAATATGTTGATGTCTTAAGTTACACTGCATTTTTTTCGAAATACATAAAATATGTTCAGAATTTGACGTAGAATTTAAAAATGAAAAAAAAGTGGTGTTTCCATTAAAAAAGAGTGAGGTGTCATAAGATATTTTTGGGTCAGCCTGTATACATAAAATAATCATCAGAAAAACGACAACTAAAATCAAAAATCGACGAGTCCGAGCGTTTCTTCGAGAAAAAACACCTGAACTTTAAATGAATTTATTTCAATCTTTACGTGTTCACTGTATATCTCCTTCTTTGGCAGTACCACACCTAAGTCGATTAATTTTTCGGATGATTTTATAAAATATGCTTAAATATCATTGTTTTGTTTTGAATCATCTCTCACGAACGTAATTTAACATTACCTTTTTACCATCATAATTTGATACAAGAACGACCGACGATGCGAACCAGCATTTATTCAAAACCTGTCTGGGAACCAACGCGACACAAACGAAGACAGAGAACCGGGCGAAAATAAAACCGACCGTACGAAGTCGTCAGTTGGATTTCGGAAGCAGATCACATCCCCAATACGGGAAATTGATAGAAGTTTAGATGTGCATTATGCAAAGTGTATTTTAAAATGTAACATTATACAAATTTTATTTATTTCGCAATAGGCTTCTCACGTACGTAGGACGGGAGTTGCGGTAATATAATTTGAGAATAGCGAGAGGCGATCTGTCTCCGTGGGGCTGGCGGCGTCGAGGGTTCCACCCGGAGGGGGCCGAAGCCTTGGTGGTGGATGGGAGATGGGGGCAGATCTGGAGCGCGTTCTACGACTCCGCCTTCCTGTTTCGTTTTCGTGTAGAGAGGGTCGTTGTCGAAACGCGACGTCTTTTATATACTTATATATAATATACATATTACCATTTTCGATGCGTCTTCGATGGCTTCCACTTTTTGATTTCACTCAGAAATTTTCAACTCACATTTAGGTATTTTGGGATTGGATTATTGTAACAATTCCTTAGTATTAGACATCTAGATAGAAAAAGACTCAATGAAGCTAATTTAATAAATAGAAAGTGCCCGAAGAAACTTTTATTAGCAACTAAAGCAAAGCTTGTTCAAGTGCTGGCTTGTAAATGCGAGTAGTCAGCATTTACAAGCCAGCACTTGAACAAGCCTAATAACTTTTCGCCAAGATCCTCTAGAACGACGAAACGAAATTTGAGATTTTGAATCCTAAAAGGCAGGCGTAGAAGGTTCATATCAAATCTGAAGAGGCAGTTGCAGAAGCTTACGAATGGCTTGGCGCTAATAAACTCAAAGTAAACACAGAGAAACCCCAAACCTAATTTTCATCACCAAAGACTTGGTAACCAATTGCGACAATCAGTTTTTGGAGCTTAGATACCAAACTGAAGTGGGTAGCCCACATTGAATAACTTTTGAAGAAATTGTCGGTCGCTATCTACTCTTTGAGAAGACTAAGGCATGTAACAACTCACAATGTGACTAAAATAGCCTACTTCGCCACCTTTCACTCCTTGCTGACTTACGGAATCGTCTTTGGGGACCTGTTTGTGAGGCGTCTCGTGTATTTGTTCTGCAAAAGGAAGCGGTGTGATCGCTGCGCAAACTACGATACAACGAAATCTGTAAGTGTCAAATCTGTAAGGGTCACTTCAGGGAGGAAAGTGTTACCATGTTACCATCCTTGTTTATACTGAGCGTAGTTACACGTGTGGAGAACAACGCAAATAAATTCCCTGAGAACGGAGATAACTATGAACATGTAAATAGGAGTTGAGAAAATCTGAGAATTTCATACTGCAGGTAAAAGTACAGGGAGAGCAACAAATCCCGACAACGTCACTGAAAATGTCGCCAACTTAAATTATATCAGTTGGTAACACAGGTTGTGCTACTAACCCAGATTTGAAGTTCTGAATTACAGAAAGAAACCAGTGGTGTAGCACTATTAATAAACAGTAAAAATAGATGACACGCAAACCGTATGTAAACCGATATAGCACGCTATAGATCGTCTCAACCTCCGAATGCTGTACACAGCTTATGAGAATTCGATACATGGTTGCTAAATCGTCGAATCAGTTGTATATTATTACTTCCGATTCCATTATTTGAGTTTCTGACATATAAAATGTCTATTTTGAGGAAAACAGTGGGATATAAAAAAACATAATTTTTTAAATTAAGAATCAGTGAAAAAGCCCATAATTTTATTTATTATTACTCAACATTAACCTAATTTACATTTCGAGCATCTATTTAGGAATTGAGGTATTATACAATTTATTAAATTTAAAGTAAAATATATAATCCTTTAACAAATAATAGTTTCCACTTTTGTAACAAGAATAGCTGGAATCATACATATCCCCATATAATACAATTATATGTAAGAAAGGAATAGCAATTACACACATATATCTCTTGTTTCAACTTTTGGTCAGTGGATGAACCAGTTTGATCTTCAGATGATGACGAATCTGTTACCTGAATAATAAATTATCCACTATCCACATTTCCTTTTAAATATTTTTTACATGTTTGATTTAATTTTGCCAATTATCAACTGTTACAGTGCTATATGCTCTTCGAATTAATTCCTCCATATATTTTACCTTAAATGAGGTATTATTCATTTTTATGCAGTTTATAACTTGTGCCCATACCATATCAATGGAATTTCAAGTTCGTCAACTTCGCTTTTATCATACTGCGGTTTAATTTGTGACACGCAAAACAGCAAGTCCCTTTTTAGCATATCGTCAGTGGTTGGTA
>JARFOC010000226.1:337295-373949 GCA_031763485.1 Osmoderma eremita | reverse complement strand
GTGTAGTTAATTTGCAGAAATCTTCCAAAAACCCCTTTGTATTATGTTGTGTTATGTGTGAGAATGTATTGTGATTTTACAATGTACTTGGAAAATAAATATTCTTTTACCTAGTAACATTAATTAGTCCCATTATCTGCCCCTGGCTAAACTTAGTATACCTCTACTATTGAATAATAATAATATTGACTAGATCGACTAAATGGAGACACTTCACCTTAATCGTTTAATTTGCAACGGACAATGAGTTCAAAACAAAAGCATGTAATGGTCGCGTTCACCAAAAACATGACAAGGTGGTGAGAAAGAACATAACAATATATTGTCATGTGTCAAAGTCACAGATAGATTCTAGGATAACCAAATAAGTTCGTGCGGTTGTCTATGGTAAAAAAGTTATTTTTAAAGAAACAATAATATACTATTATTCATCGAAGTAACTACCATTACATTTAATGACCTTTTGCCAACGTGACAACAATTTTTGTATGCCGGTATTATAGAATTCTATGGATTTTGAATCAAAAAATTGATAGACTGCATTTATTAGTTTTGAACTATTTCGTACAGTTGTCAAGAGACAAGGAAAGGTCGTAATCATTTGGCGAAATGTCAGAAGAATGTGGCGTGTGTGGTAACGTTTCCCAGCCCAGTTCAGAATCTTTTTCCCTAGGCACTCTTGCGGTATACGGCCTGCCGTTATCATGTAAGAATACCACTTTCTTTCGGTTAATCATAGAAGGCTCTTCTTTGGATGAGTGCTGTTTTTACTCGCTGAAGCTGTTAGCAATACAAGTTAGCAGCAAACCTTGTTTGGGTCTAAGGAAGCTTTGGAGTATGTGGTACCGAATCAGTAGGCGATAACCAATGACACGAACGCTTAGAATTCGAGCACAATGTCCACTTTTCGTGACAGGTTAAAAACCGATCAAGAATTGGTTCATTATCGTTTGGTGAAATGTTCGCCGAACAAATGGTAGGACGACTTAATTTGTTATGATTTGACAATTCATGTGAGACCCATTTGCTTAACTTCCACCTCTTGCCTAGCTGATAAAGGTGTAAACGAATGGTTTCGTCAATCACATTGAGCCCTTCTGCAAGCTCTAGGTACGTTGTACTGGGATTTTCCTCCACAACCTGTTGAATATCCTCGTTGCTAATGATATTAAGTTTCTCAGAGCGTGCCTCGTCGGTCAACCTGAGATCTTCCGAAGAAAATTTCTTCTCGGAATGCGCTACATATTTTTCGCGCCGCCACTGTGATACCAAGTTTGTACAAATAAAGTAAACAACCTCGAATTAAAGTTTTATTCGTTGCCATTTTCAATTATTTAAAACTAGGAATTAAACAAAGAGAACACAAAATGTGGATGTATCCCATGAAAAAAGGATTCATACTAAAGTAGATGACAGAAAACAAACAAGTACTATCGATCAACAACCTAAAAAAATATTTATGGCACTCTACTTTATGGAAAAACCTCACAAACTCATTAGGTTACCTGATAAATCTAAATGGCGGGTAATTATTTTTGTCGCATGTTAGTTCGGGCATGCGGTATTCCTAAAATACGTGTCCCGAATTAATCAATCTACTGTGAGGGGAGGTGTGATCCGATACAGTATGTTTATAAGTATGAGTTTAACAGATATCTAACCTAATTGCACTAATGTTTTTCTTCTAATGTAGTACTACTGTAAGGGCATTGAAAGCGATGTAATTTAGTTTTTCAAGAGTGGTCAATTGAAATTTCAAACGTCAGAAAATGTGAAGTCAAACTTCTCAAACTTAGTAGTGTAAACAATAAATAATCGCAAGTGATAGCTACATCGGATGTAATTCCCCTAATTTCAGGTGACGTTGTGTAATAAATTAGCATTCATTTTACATTAAAATTAAGCAGTATAAAATATTAATGGAGAATTGACAAATTCATTTTAAATTGACTTCAAATGTCATAGAGTGTTACCAACCACTACGAATAATGGCATAAATGGCATAAAATCGACAATTTACATAAAAATAACTTAAAGAACTCGTGTCCTAGGACACTTATCGCACGCGCCCATTAAACCTGTTTTATGACACTAGCTCTTAAATATATAGACGTCACACTCGTGTCATACAATATTAACAATTCATATAGCCTAGCTTTCCTCACGTTCAAGTTTTCTTGTCTTTCTACTAACTTGATATTTGTCTGTATATAAAATTTTCACGTATTTTTACGGTAATTATCTAACCTATCAGGTAATAAAACTATCACCCTATCACGCTGTCATAATTGGTTGCCATCGTTTAAAGCATAGTTAATTGAAATGTAATAAAAGATGGGCGTAGACAGCCAGCCAATCCAGGTACTCAATAACTGTTTCGGTCAGTCTGTTAAATACTCTAGAGTGTAGTTTTCATGGTCTCGAATGAATTGAAACAAGGTTCATTATTGTTTAAAAAGGATATTAATTGTGTTAATGCAAGTGTCGATATAATGGACGTAAAGGGATTGAATTTTTAATGGTTATTTTAATTGTTAATATTATTTTAGAGTACATTCAAAGATAGTTGTTGGAAGTCTTGTAACATACTTTTTTTGTAAAGCTACCTAGTCATAATATGGTAGCAGCAAGATAGTGTTGAGTTAGTTGCTTTTGACTATATGGAAGTTTGTAACATTTTCCTACAGCTCAGGAATTTTCAAATTGATAATTCCCGAGTTGATCTCCTGGTATTATTCAAGTGGAATTTCTTCTCTGAGGTCGAACGTTTAATTTCTCGTACAGCTCGAATAGATTTAAGAACATTTTTTTTATTGTAAATATGATTAAAATATTTTGTTTTGCAAAATCCTTATTGACTATTTTCCTGTAATGTCTATTAGGTCCCGTGATATCTTGCACTCAGCATTAATAGACCCTAGGCAAAAATAAAATACCATGGGAGGCTAATATTTAAGAATAAAATGCTAGATGCACTTTACTCAAACGTGGTTTGCTTTCAAATGACAGAATTTTTTTTTATTTAACTCTTTATTGTATTAGAGCATTTATCAACTACTTACTATATTATTTAAATAATATAGTTCTATAGATTTATTTATTTAAATTTTAACAGTGTACCTACAAAGGATTCGCAAACAAACTTTTTTATTTTCATTTCACCTTGTCAAATATGTGAACCAAAGAAACACCTAGCTTAAAGTTTATCCTGTATAATATTCCTATTTCAAAGATAGGCTTTTCGGTAAGAACGCTTCAAATTACCGACAAGCTTTTTAGTACATTATTTTTTAGCAAACATAAGTTTCATTTCTTTTTCCCATGGTGTGGAAAAATTTTATACATAAAATAACGCTTGGAGGTTATATTTGTGGCATATTTATGCAGATTTTTTGTGTATCCTTTTTTTGTGTTTTATTTACTTCCGCGGTACAATGTAGAAAAAAGGTATACAAAGGGCATTTGGCCAATGTGGAATATGTATAGTTATTGCCACGGTATTTACAAATGACTAGCGAGATTACTACTGTAATAAACAGCATTTCTATACAGCGGGAGACCGGGTTAAGACTTTACCACCTATAGCAAAAGTGTGATGACGTGGCGCGTCTGTTACGTCAGCAATGCTAGGTGAATGCGCAGTACGACGCGACTATAGGTTTGACGTGCACGCGAATTATGCATGCGTTTGTTCAATTTAATTTCAATTATTGATGCTTTTAACTGCTACTTCTTGTGTTATCTTATCTGTTACAATGGTTTATACGTGTTGTGCCATTGCTGTGTCTGGTTGTTGCGGCAATTATAAGAAGTGATCCGAAGGTGTACACACTTCAGTTTCCAAGCGACGCCGACTTACTTGCAAAGTAAGATGTTTGCTGTTCCCCGAAAAGATTTTGCTCCACACGTGTCACAATTTACGGAAGGAAATATACATTTTTCGACAGCAATCGATTCAAGAGCCGATGAAGCTAAACGTAAGTCAAATCATTCTTAACCCTAAAATTCCGAACGTAATGGTATGCACATTATCACTTATTTTGGGGGTTATTGTTATTACATTAATCTAAGAAAATTTAAGTGCGAATTCTGTAAACAAATTTTGGTTATTAATGACAAACCAGTTATTGAAGAGAACCACTCTCTTACAAACAGTTTAGGCCGAGGAAATTTGCTTTATTCAAAAGGTTATATTGTGCAAATAGTAGGCCTATTTTATATTTGACAAAATTCTTTTCGAATTTGAGAAAGATTTCCTAACTGTTTATATCTAATAATAAGTCTGCGTTTGTAATTCAGTAAATTTTAACATAATACTGCTGTTTAGTGTTTCTATTCTCAGCTGTTCGCGGGCATTTAATTCGCATGCGCAATGGTGGACAATGTTGTCAGATTTCAACTCTGACAACATTGTCCTTGTAGACTCATTTGGAGAAATTAATCAATGAATTGATTGTAAACTTGTTATTAAAAGTTAATATAAACAAATTTATATTTCTATATCAGCCCTGATATTGTTGTATGTACGTGTCTTCTAACCATATGCGTAATGAAGTATGCAATAATATAGTGATGATGTGTTCGTTTTAGAATGTTAAATATTTATTTTTTACGTAAATATTGTCTACATAAATAAGTACATATTACAGAGTAGTATTTAATTCAAAATAGTCAAACAAACAAAGAAATAGGTAATTTAAATTCCAATCAATTTTAGTACCTATACCAAGAGAGCAAAAATGATTGTGGAAAATAATGGAAGACAATGTTGCTGCAAACTTCAGCCACGACAATCATATTAGACCTCTCCGTATATTATATTATACTGCTTACGGCGCTGACCTCTAGGACCCAGTAATAATATACATCTGACAACGTTACCTATTTTTGGGCATTTTCTGCGCATGTGTCAGAATCATGTCAGAAAATTTTGAGCACTAAACAGCATGATTACCTGGGAAGAACGTCTTTTACGTGCTCAGAGCGAATTTGGAGTTCCCGAAGAACGCACTCTATTTGGACAAATCAGTAGTGTTATGGTAAAGCATGTTATCTGCCATTTTGTGATTTTACTGGAGAAGCAAGAACAGTTTTGTATTTGTAATAGTGGATATAGATTTGTTAATCTACATTCATATTTGTATCATTGCCATAGCTATTTATACTACAAAGTATTGCCAACTAAATCCTTTATACTTTATGTGCGGTCATTTAATGCAAAAAAGTGCATTTTTAAAGAAAAGGCAGGTAGCATGTTTTGCCATGAAACTACTGAAATACTTCAAATTATTTTTAATCGATATTATTATTTTAGTATAAATCAAGTTCGACATACCTAATGACAAATAATCAATAAACAATTTACTCATACTCTACTATTCCTAAACGTTAAGACTAGTTTTATTGCATTGATTTTTAAACATCGTGGCAACAACTATATGTATTGCAAACTTCATTAAAACTGTCGTTTCGTTCCTCGCCGTGCGTTAATTATCGCTTGTATACAAACTGATTTATTAAAATCGCCGGCTTTTATTTCATCCCACCAACCCGAAAGCGTGAATAATGAATTGAACTCCGACGAGTAAATTAAAGTATTAATTATAGAGGGAATTTAAACTCGAACACGCGTTTCAACCGCGCCTCTTACCCTCACTCCCAATTTTGATCCGTCCTTCATCAATTCAGCCGCAATGTTGCATCAAACCACCCCGGACCCCCGGGGTGGAGTATACGTGGAGAAGTATCCCCTCAATTGAGGAGGAAAGGGTACGGACTGTTTTTGCACGTACTCGTACGATGAATTTCGTATAACACGTTACGACTTTCGTTTGTCTGTTTTTGACGTTTTCAAGCGTACTCGTTCCCGATATCGCCGACAGATGGTACGATACACGCGTCTCGACACGTCTGATGTTAGCTACTGTGCCAGATAGATTAAAAATGGAGAATAAACTCGCACGCGGCCGTTGCCAATAGAATAACGGAGCTGAGGGGAAAATATTCGCAGAGTTTCGTAGAAGGATGGAAACGGAAATGCGAAATTATGTCATTTTGGGGAATATCCGACCTTCTTTCGTTTCGGTGTTCGTTTACAGGCCTGTCATTTGCATGTGCTGTCACCCTCTTTTTACTACAGGAAACTGTCGTTGAGGGGAGGTTTATGCACTACCTTTGCAGTAACTAAAACGCTGTATACGCAAACAAATATCGTTGAATGAGATGCAATCATGCAAATTAGCAAAGTTTATACTCTCCATAAGTACAGGGTCTGATACAAAAAAATCAAAAATTTGCCAAGTGATAACCGCACATTGGTATAGATAGTTTCAAAGAGTCAAAACAGGGCAGGTACAATACTTACATTCGCTAAAGGGGCCCATGAAGAAACTTTGGAACCAAAACCAAGTATGATGTACCGCGATCATGCATCACGGTGATCAGACCCATGGTTATTTAAGCAGTTGTGACGTCACATTTGTGTGACAAATCAACGTCACAAATTAACGCTCCGGCCTTATTATTTCGATTGTCACTTGTTAGCCCGGCGAGTTAATTTGGTTCACAGACGGGGTCAAAGACCGAGCTGAAATATATGGATCTGGAGTTTACTAGGAACATACACCACATCGTGCAACAGAAAGCAATAAGGGGGCACGCAAAGATAAGCGGATCTGAATTGCAGCAAATAGCTAGATGACATTGAGGATATTATGAAACCAAGGGCAACCTGGGAATGTATACGTAGAGCCCTGCATACCCGCGAATAATCCGCGGATATCCCCTAAATTTTCGCGTTTGCGGATAATTTTTATCACTAAGAGAGCGGATGCGGATAGAGTACGCAGAATTGCGGTTTATCCGTATCCGTACATAGTCGTTTTTGATAATGTTTAATTTGTCATCGTTATTACTTAAATAAGTTTCAACAACATTAAAAATATATATTTTATAGACATACTTTAAAATTAATGTATAGTATTAAAAAAATCAACTCGTAAAAGCATGAGAAATTTTGCGGTCATTCGTTAAATGTAATATTTAAGTTTAATCCATGATTAACGCAAAAGAATAGTGTCCACTTAATTCGCTACTACCAAGAAATATTTCAATAAAATGAATAATCATGCGACTAAGATGATTCCAGTCAAATACATATACAATATTATATCTAGGGTAAATAAAAATTCTCGAACTGTGTAAGCCAAAGTAAGTCGGTAGGATATCAAAGCTATATATGTATTGGCCTTTGTTGTATTTCTTTATTTTTCATGTTTTATAAACTTACTGTTTTTCTAATGTCTTTTTCTTTTAAGAAACCACATTTGTGCATACGGGCGAAATATCTTTTATAAACAAGGCTCACTTTCGTGCAGGTTTACTGGGTGTCGGCTAGGTTTAGTTTTGTCTGACAGTACATACTGCTTTATGATTGTGACATGAAAAGAATAACACTGTACTGCTGAGCAATGGATTTAAACAATCGAAAGATACATTCGACATACGTGCGGGGTTTGGTGTTAACGGAGTCTCATTAAATTAGTTTCTTCTTCTTATGAACAGAAAGCAAAGCGTTGCAGTAAACGATTTCCAATCGCCATCTCTAAATGTAACTATTGGGGTGCCCCAAGCCTTCATTCTAGACCCTACATTATTTTTAATATATATCAATGATTTTCCTACACATCTCAATCACGCGGATCAGGTGGTCATGCTTTCTACCTAGCTTACTACGGAAAACTGAAATTACGTACAACAAAATCTGCAATTGGATGGCAGATTAATTATGAATATTGACAAAACTAAGATTATCTATTTTCATAATAAAATAAAATCAATTCAGGAAATCAATATTGACCAAGTCACCTGGAATACTGACGTATCATGCAAATTTTTAGGAGTATATGTATATACACGAAAACTTGAGGTGGTCTCATCACATTGAATATTTGTCTAAAACGTTATCAAACGCATGCTATATTTTAAAACAGCTGAAGGAAATCTGTAGTGTAGAACCTCTGAAAACATTTTATTACTCTAACTTTGTTGCATGTATGCGGTATATCCCATACCGCATACATGCAACAAAGTTGGGGAATGTCGTTCTAAGCTAATTATATTCATGCAGAAATGTCTCTAAGAATAATTCAATTTTTACATTTTATGAGATGTATATATATGAAACACTATGTTTTACATATAAACATAAAGAAACATTTTTCATGAGCACTATACACGCACCAACAATTATTTTTTACCACCTCCGCATCGAAAGACAATTTATTTAAAAAGTACCTCAGACAATATATATTAAGTATTAATTGTTATAATATTGATCATTATTTGTTTTTTCAATAATGTTTTAAGTTTTTCTTAACCATATACATATACATTTATATATATATATATTTTTTATACACTGTATGTATATGCTTTTGAAATAAATTTTTATCTATCTATCTATCTATGTCATTGATTCGTCGCGTATATTAGGCGTTCATGTATGTATAAATAATTGTAGTACTTGGAGAAGATGTACATTTCAATTATGTTTATTTTTTTTATAATAGCAAAATATTTGTTTATATTTGTATTTAAAAGAAACTAAATATTTTCTCTAAATGTATTACCTTTTCTTATATTTATAATATTTATCAAAATTATGAAATGCGGATATAGAACTTGCGGATAGGAAAAGGAGTATCCGCGCAGGGCTCTATGTATGCGGACACTAAATGTACTCCTGGAACTTAGGATATTTAGGAATCGAAGATAATGAGAAAGATAACACATTTGCAGATAGTACTGCTATAGCCGTCATATTCCAATTACGTCTCTGCATCCTTATTTTCTTTCTCCAGCAAACAACTGCATGAGCAGTCATAAATTTTATGGTAGCACACACAATTTCAAAGGATCTGTCCTACCACAGTAATAGTTTATTGAAAAACTGTCCTGCTTAGGGCACTACTTTTTTAATACGTGTTTATAGAATAAGCCTGTACGTTCCTGTTTGGTTTTGACGGTAAGAACCGTCTCGAGTCTCATTTATTACCCACTAGTATTTGAAAAACTGTGACAATGGTAGCGTGTTTTGGAGGAAGAACTAATCTTATAGTCCAGATATTAATGGCACCCTATTTAGACCGTGGACACCACTTGTACATTTATAATTATTATAACTCCGTGGATTTATTCGAAGAACTTTTGAGCCATAGGACACACGCGAGTGGAACGTTACGAAACAAAAGAAAGCGAAATCCAAAAGAAGTTGTGGAATATAAACTAAAGAAAGGAGAACAGATTTGGAGGAGATCCGGAGACATTAATGTTTCCAAATGGAAGCTCACATCCCGGAACTTATACAAGTACGGACGGAATCGCTTTGGACAATAAAAAATAAAACCAAAAGTAATCGCCGACGATAATGCAAATATGTCGGGCATTTACCGTTGTGACCAAATGGAGCATTATTACTCATCACCACGTGAAACGTAAAAAAATGGTATAAACATATTTCTCCGTGTCTGGAATTCGTACCATATTTATAAAAAGATGGACACAAAGGAAACGTTTCTGGTGTTTCCAGACAATATCATACAAAATTATCTTGTAGTTTCACCACAAGAGGCTGGTGGTCGAGATTTGATGGTAAAATCCAGCGGTGGTCGGCTAAGAACTATTGAGCTGCAATCAACTGAAGATTCTGACATTCAACACCTTCTCGAGAAGATACCTGCCCCGATCGGTAAGGTGCAAAGGCTGTCCAGACAAACCCCCACTTTGCCCATTTTGTTTTGAATCCCTACTAGAAAACAGATGGAAACAAAAAATGATATTTTTTATTTTCTTAAGTAATGTTCTGCTTTTAACTTTTCAAACGCCCATAACCGTCATTTGCCAAGAACGCACCGCAACGATGCAAAAGCGAATGACTGCTATAAACATTATCATTTAAATGTTAAAAAAGCCTTTGTCTTATACTTTGTCTTGAAATACGGATTCACAACTAAAGATCTGGATTTTCAACTTGTAAGCAAATGTAAGAAAACTGATATTTTGGGAACACCCCTCTTTCCAAAACTGTGTGCGAATTTGATAGTGAGCTAGCGAAGAAAGCATCGTCAGAATCAGACTGTATATAAAAAATATCTAAAAAGTAATGATAGTTGATGGTTATGAGTTTTCAAATGTAATAACAGGAGCGTTGTTATTACATTTGAAAACTCATAACCGACCATAATTCACGTAAACAAGAGAACACGGTTACCAATCAATGGTTGGTTCACCCGAACGCATTTCTACATAGTTCCAATTTTACGGCACCAATTCGAACCGGCCAATTTTGGCTCGACGCCATTAATAATCATTTTTCGGAAAGTTCCGAAACAAACAGGCAGACAGACAGAGATACGCGGGTGCACGTTTGTTATTATATCCCTTTTTGTCGAATCCGACAAATTCCAGATTCCCAATAAATCATCCGCAAATGCGAGACCGGTTTCACCCCAGCACTCTTTCGCAGAGGGAAAGTTGCGTTTTTAAATTCCCTCCAAATTCTCCTAGACTTTCCTTTTTAGAGCTTAGTGAAGTGAAGTTATGCGGGGGACAAGCGAGTAACGCTAAAAAGTTTGACGGGATGAGTAATGGCCGTCGCCCTTTTCTACGTGGAGTTCGTTCGCAAAATTAAAAATTCATTTCGAACGAGGCAGATCCACCTGCAGTAAGACGCAATTTTTTTTGTGAGAGTGAGAGTTTAGCTTTACAGAAATGGTGTTGGGTGTAGATGCGATGGGACAAGAATGTTGGATTGTTAAGCGAGTCGTTTATTTAATGTTCAGACGACAAATATCCTTTGCATTAAGGGGCATGGCATTTCTTTAAAAACTTTATATTAATTTGACCTGTATCGATAATGTCAGTTGGTCACCACCTCTTCTGGTGCAATTTTAACACACTTCTGAATGTCCTAGCGATTTCAAGATTTGCATATTTGTGTATCCGAGATGACAGAAACATATTCATGTACTTTCGATCAGATTTGCTTATGGATTATATTATTATTAAAAATAGTTATTTGTCACTTCAAAATTCAAATTTCGGTAAAGGTGCCTTATTTACCGGCAATACAGAGGCTCCTCCGACTCGCTATATAAACGGCATTAAGGAAGGTGTTCCTTATTGTGCGAATTAGAACGGAGTGAAATTATGGGATGCTCGCTCTAATTAAAGGCTCTGATGTCCACAAAATCAAGGGGAGTTCGCTTGATTTTGTGGATTATGCGTTAGCCAGATTTTCCACAGTTTGCTCCCCTCTGCCACGCACACTAGTGAATACCCACATTAATGGCGATATTGTACTGTTTGCCTTGTGAAGTAAAGACGTTTTAAGATAAAAATATCCTGAAAATAAACAGTATAAACTAGTATATAATCGTGTATTGTTTAATACAAGTAATACGCAGTATCGGGAAATTCACACACCACAAATTAATTTAATAAAATTCGGGACATATGTTTCAAGGGCACGTCGACTATTTTTGTCAACCAATCCCCGGATAACGAAAGTTACCTCCAACATGCATCCTTAAACAAGGAAATATGTTCATCTATCTCTATTTATGAACACGCTTATCCTAATATATCCGAAAAAATCGGCCTAACCCGAATAGCAGGTAGTTGTTTATTAATGAGCGTTGGTCGTGCAACATCGGTTTGATCGCAATTAAGAAAAATATAGAGACTGTCTTCTTTCTCGATAAAAATAGTCATTAAGCTAGAATGTTCTAAGAAAACTAGGTCAGTTTTTTCACCAAGAGGTATTCTACCCCATACCATTACACTACCTCCTTGGAAGCTGTGACCAGTTGGCGATGTAGCTAATTGTTCTGCTTTCCCGAGACGTCTCTACACTCTCGTTCTTCTTGTATCTGGCCGCAAACCAAACCGGAATTCGTCAGAACACAAAACAAATTTAAATGTTGCTGCGCCCGTTCTAATCTTCTTCCGCGAGTTCCTCTCGACAAATCAGGAACTCGCAGAGGACGACGGGCATTAAGACCATCTGCGTGGAGTCTATTCCTCACTGTTTCATCGCCTATTAACACATCATGAGTGTCGTAAAGTCCAATCACTAATTATGTGGCCGTAATGTTGCGGTTTCTTAACCCTTTGAGGACGAGTGGGCCCATAGAGACACCACAAATAAAAATTTTTTTTCGGGCGCCTAGTAAGCGATGGCTGGAACCATACGCTGTTAGTCGCTACATAGACCCCCCTCCATTGTTTGTCTGAACGGAAACTTTTCCCTCGCGTTCACTTTTCGCACCTAGCGAAAGTAATGAAGAGTCGATGGTGAAATTCAAGGGCCGAATTGGCTTTCGTCAGTACATGCCTCTCAAACCAATAAAGAGGGGTTACAAGATTTGGATTCGAGCTGACCAATCAGCATTCGTGTCACAATTCCAAATCTATACCGGAAAATCTGAGGGAAGGGTGGAAGGCTTAGGTCAAAGACTTGACTCGATCACTCGCAGGAAGACACCACAAGGTGTTTTTTGATAATTTTTTTACATCGGTTGTATTGCTAAGGGATCTACTAAAGGACAAAATTTATGCTTGTGGAACAATAAGAAGAAGGCGCAAACATGAACCGAAGGCAATCGTAAACAATATCACAAAAGTGGAAAGAGGAACTTGCGACTGGACAGTAAGCAAAGAAGGTTTACTCTATCTGAAGTGGATGGATAACAAGCCCGTTTTATTCCTTAGCAACTTTCACAGTCCAGCTGATGTTCAAACTGTTCCGAGAAAGCAGAAGGATGGTTCATCCATAAATATTTCATGCTTGAAACTAGTGAAAGACTACAATATGCACATGGGCTACCTAGATCAGTCAAACATGTTTGTTTCCTTATACAAAGTTAACCGAAAATCGCGGAAATGGTGGCGTAGATTGTTCTGGCATTTCTTAGATCTCGCCATAGTAAATGCCTTCATTATATTCAGAGACCGATCACCAGATACTAAAAGTCTAACTTTAAAAGATTTTAGATTAGCTGTTGCTATAGGACTGATTGGTGCCGATCCCTGTATACCAAAGATACGCAGAAGAAGTCTAGACATTCTAAAAAATAAATTTACTCTTACGGTTCCTACCGAAATAAGGTTCGATAAATGCGCACATTTACCAGTTCATGGTACGAAAATCAGATGTGGGCATTGCAACACACGTTCACAGCCTCATCGCACTAGATGGCATTGCTTAAGTTGCAACGTTGGACATTGTTTAACACAAGTATCGAATTGTTTCTATAAATTTCACCAAAAAGACTAATTTTTGCTGTTTTTGGTTTCCGTTTACTTTTTTATCCTAGTTTCGTAGTGGTCATAATTTGGGACCACACGATTTTGAATAAAGTTTATAAAATTTTCTTTTATTAATTTGTGCTTTTCTTTATCTTACTTACGTGGCCCATAAACAAAAAAATTGTAATTAAAAAAAAAATTAAACTCGTCCTCAAAGGGTTAATGCACAAAATCTCAAGTATCTGTCATGAACTGGTCTAGTTGCTTTTGTGCGTCTTGTTCACGCACATCATTAGTTTGCTGATATCTCAACCACAAACGACTGATGACACTTTTTGACGTGAGCTTCCGTTGGTGAGTTAAACCACTTTCAAGCATTCCAGCAGCTTTTAATTGCGTATCGCAGTGTAAATTATGTCTCTCCATCCTCAATTAATGCTAAAGAAAATTGATCGGAAAGTAAACACAAAAATCTCAGGAAGACAAATCAACAAATCTTATATTTTGTTAAATTTCCACAAATTTTTCAGTTATTGTCACTTTTCAAAACCTATCCAAACACCCGCAGCAAAGTGTATTGACGTTTAAAATGACATTACAAATCTTTGGTTATATATGGTGGGTGAACTACTATCAAATGAAGCCTTGTCCTCTAAATTATTTTGATGTGTGTACATCTAATAGCGAATCCTAAAACGACAGTTTTTATAGAAAATCAGGAGAACAAAGCAGAATCTAAATTGAGTTGTGTTGCGAAAAGAATAATTACGTATACCTGATGTCATTTACAATTTTGCTCATAATACTATAAAATACCAGGCAGGTAGCTAAGTATCGTGGTATTAAGTTGTATAATAAAGGTACATAGGTAGGCAACGAACATAAAGCGGATACATAAATAAATTTAAATTTCTGCCGTTGTTTAGTCCCCGGCCAGGTCTCTGGCAAACAAGCCGATAATAACGTCCCCGGTTAATGGAACTCGGCTGTTTTGAGCTAATGCCGCTGTAATGTACCTCAGAATCGGATTCCTTAACGAGCTCTCTCCGATGCCAACCGGGCTGTAGTTGTAATAGGCAACGCTAAAGCCCTCTCGGGTTCGTGTTGTTCGATTTTAATCTTTTATCGTTGTTTTACTTATACCTGGGTATCAAATATCGTTTCGATATGTAAATTGAGCAAAGGGGTTTTGCGTTTAGGACTTGATAATATTGAAGTGTTTTGCGGAAGGTTTCTTGTTTGATTTTTCAACCAGAAATGTTTAACAGGACAATTGATTTGTTTTTTTCTCAACTATCTTAGCTTTCTTAAATATACTATTAACAGAATATTCCGTGTGCCCGTTGCATAATAGATTACGCTATTGTGCTTTGCTATTTTCGGATCTTTCTTCCGAAACTTCAAAATATTTTTCAATATAGACAAAGCAGTCTATGGTCTCCATGTGTTTATTCCAGGATTTTCTTCGCCGTCTTACCCACTTTTCTAGGTCGAAGGTCGAAGGTCCTCGCTTCTAACTTGCATCATTTGCTACGACTTTGATGTATCGGGTGTTGTTATTACCGCGTATCCCATGATGGGTATAATTGCTGTTTTATAAATTATTATTTTAGGTTCATGTTCCTCCATACGATATATGCTATCTCTGTAGTCATCCTGAAATTCGAGATGTTTTCAAAGTTTCATCTTTGACCTCGTTCTGTAGATTCTCAAAACTTGTTATTGCAGCTGCCAGTTATTTAAAGTGATTTACTTGGTAAATTCCCATTCTTAAGTAATGTTCTTAAATCTGAAATACACTCACCGGCATAATTAATCGCCCACTAGTTCCTTGTTGTAAAAATCCCCGTATTATTGTTTTCAGGTATGTCGGATAAGTGTGCCATGCTTTTATGTTGACATTTAATCATAAACAATGTCATTACTGTCATTTCTGTAAAAATATTCGTAAAAAATACGTTATTCCGTTGTTGGCGTGTTAGTTCAAATTAAACTGTCTTCATTTATGTCATTGTTATTGTAATCGTTAGTGTTGATAATCGTTTTATTTGTGTTTTTTTTTCTGTGAATTAGAATTAAGTTGAAAGCAATGCTACAATTAAAAGGCTAATGGATGCTGTTACTTTGGCTAAGACTGTCGCAATGGTAGATGATGAACGAAGTCAACGTTATGTGGCTAGAATTTTTTTTTATTTTACTGTAAGGAATGAAAAAGGAATGACCTGGGCAAAGCCGTAAACGCTGCACATCTGGTGGTGATGATCGATTTATTGACAGCGCTTCGAAATCGGTTTACCACTGCAGTTGAAGTGCGTAACCGCCTTCATGAGGTAAGATTAGTTGATGTTAGTGAGTGTACGATTAGAAGAAAACTTGGTGAACAACAACTGAAAGCTAGAAGACCTATCCGATGTCCACAATTGCCGCGACGACACTGAGTCTCTGGCCTTCGGTATGCTCAGAATCATTCTGTTTGGAATATTGATCAATGGAAGCAAGTTCTCATTGCAGATGAGTCAAGAATCTGTTTAAGGATACCAGATGGAAAAGAGCGAGTGTAGCGACGATCCGGAGATCGATTTGCAGTGTGCAACAGATGCAGATAGTCAGTTTCAGTGGAGGATCTGTTATGCTTTGGGGTGGTATTTGTTACGATGCGCGTATAGAGTTAGTTATTGTTGATAAAAGCAGTTTAACGGGTGACAGATACTTGGAAGAAATCATACTAGAGCATGTGATACCATTTGCACCTTATATTGGGAATGGCTTTATTCTCATGCTTGATAATGCTCGACCGGACGTAGCCAGTTACGTTACTGAATATCTCCATAACGTTGGAATTGAGAGAATGGAATAGCCTGCAGAAAGCCCACATCTCAATCCCATAGAACATGTTTCGGATAAATTAAAAAGGAGGGTGAGGGCTCGAATGCCTGCACCTCAAACCTTGGCGGAGCTTAATGTTGCCTTAAGAGATACCTCAGAATGATAGTCAAAATCTTATTAATGGAATCCAAGCCGCTTAAATGAAGTTATAAGAGCAAGAGGAGACAACACATACTATTGAAACAGCTTTAGCAACCAATCCGTAAGTATATATAGTGAATTCCTATTGTCACTACAGTATACCTACTTTGCTAAACATTATCAAATAATAAAAAATAAATGAGTTTTTTTTCGATATGTGCTTAATTACTTATTTCCGCATTTAATAAAGAAGGCTATAAAAATAAAAAGAAAATGTTAGATATCTGCAATTTTACAAAGTGGCCTGTTAATTGTGTCGGAGATTGAATATGTTCCGATAGGTATCAATCGCTAAAATATAGATTTAGACAAAAATTATAACCTAATAACCACTAAGAAAATATCACTTCCTTAAAACCCATATCATATCATCGACAACATCGGTTCCGATATACAAGTAATTTTTCAATACCTATTTAAGAGTCATCGTTTTTCGCGAAATCGACCCCGGAATATTCCACACTCCAATAACGCCCGCCATAAAAATAACTCCCTTCCCTACTTCAGTCTGTCCCATGCGAACTGCCTTCGCGTCACAGTTTTTGTAAACGGGCTCGGGAGCTCGTGCGTTAATAAGACGACAGACATACTTTATGAGCGATGGGACGTAACTTTTTTACGATCATCGAATTACCGTCGTAACTTTTTTGGTTTTAGTGTTTTAGCCGCCTCGCCAAAAGAGGGCGCGTCGAGCGGGACCGATCCAGTAAATACATCACTTGTACGAAATTGCAGTTCTTGTTGTTGTTGTATGTAGCTTGTTTAGGAGCTACGAGCATTTCCTTTATTATTTACGTTGCCTCGGCAGTTGTAATATAGTCGCAAAGGAGGGAGTTATCTTATTCGCTTAACCCATCTAGTCTTTTACGGCTGGTGTAATATTTCTGTTTTTAATGTTGTTTAAGCATTTAAAATTGCAAAATTAAATTTTAATATACATACAGTCCGTTTAATCCTATCGTAATTTCGTTTATAAAAACTTGGAAAATGAAAATTCTTTTTAAACTGGAACCTCTTACTGCGCACAGCGCGGTAAATTAGTTTTTGGCCGCCATTGTGTGACGGAAGTGTCACCAACTCGAACAGCAAAAAATATTCGAATCGATATTGGTGACATAGAATACTCGGGGAATAGAATACTATAGAATAAGTTAGATTGTCGCTTTGAAATATGGCGGTCTTTGGACCATATATTTGAACTTTTTGTTAGAGTCTTTCTGTATTATGCTATAACCTGCCTGACATGAGAGAAGGTACTTCTCTCGAAGAAGACTTTTAATTATATTAGAAATTAAAAACAGGATTGATTGTAGGAGTAATGACGTTAAAGGAACAAATATTAATAAAAATAGAGATATCAACAAGCAAATCAAAGCTATATGGCAGACGACAAAACATGAAACGGGTCAGCAGGAATGGATAATAAAAACATACAAAGTCAATGCAAATAACTTCAGTATTCACTTTGCCGAAGTCGCGGTAGAG
This sequence comes from Osmoderma eremita, assembly GCA_031763485.1. Taxonomy (NCBI): domain Eukaryota; kingdom Metazoa; phylum Arthropoda; class Insecta; order Coleoptera; family Scarabaeidae; genus Osmoderma; species Osmoderma eremita. The sequence goes on along the minus strand of JARFOC010000226.1, from coordinate 356,129 downwards.
TCAATGAACATACCAAACTGATGCACAATCATATGGGTAGCCCGATTCATAGCATCTTTCTAGCAGAGGCGCAGTCAGACGGAATTAAGTCAATAGCAAAATGTCTGAGAATGAAAACCGCAGAGGATGTTTACGGGTTTTCCGTGAACGCGAAGGAATATTTCCGAGGTGATTACACAACTCTTGGTACAAATATTCAGCTAGTGCAGAGTTTTCCGGATTAATTAATGTGTGCTAAGTAGTTCCTCTCTATAAGAATGGAGATAGGGCTATGATCAATAGTTTCCGTTCAGAATAGCAGCATCAAAAGCAACCACAACAGCGGTCATTGTAGTTCGTCTTTGTCATATACATAGTTTATACTCTACATTTTATACAGCTAACGGTGTGTCGTTATCGATAATCAAACATTGTCTTTCATTGCTGTCAAGTCAGGCGTCGCTCAGGGTTCAGTATTGGGGCCTCTAATCTACTCCATCTACAGTGCCTTTTTTACAAAATACATAACATACTCTATGCGGACGATACGCAGTTGTACTTGTCCTTTGCACCTGATAGATTGGTCGATGCTTGTTTGAAGCTCAGCACTGACATTGCGCGGTTGTGTGACATTTCTGTGAAGCATTTCCTTCGTTTGAATCCCAAAAAAATATATCCAATTTTGACCTATGAAGTCAAAATTGGATAATGATTTCCGCGTCAGCATTAGGATCGATGGGGAGATCATACCGCTCAAGGAAACCGTTAAAGAATTCGGAGTGATGATAGATCATGACTTAAATTTTGGTCATATCAATGCGTGGATCAGAAAGGCATATACCGCATTGAGGTTAATATATGCTAGCAGATCATTTCTGAATCTGAAATCGAAAAAACTCCGTTGCGAGTCGTTGGTATTGGTTTGGTTTTTGGGATTCGACGAAGGGAACATATCTCGCACAAGTTGGGTGACATCGGGTGGCTGAACATGGAGAGTCGTAAGTTGCTGCACGCAGCATGTCTGTACCACAGTATTATTGTGACTGGCAAACCACCATACCTCTACAATAGGGTTACGTTAAGAGAGGACGTACATAATTTAAACATACGGTTTAATGGTACTCTACCTCCACCGTGACAGAGATTAGAGCAATTTTAGAAGTGCATCTCGTATCAAATAACCCCTGTGTACAACAGAATTCCTTTTCGAATAAAATCATCGACATATTACCACATAATGTGGTGAAGGTGTTTGTTCTGTATATATCTGCACATATTTCCTCTGTATTCATACTCTTGGAGTTAGCTAGTTAAGGTTGTTTGTTGAGTGAAAGAAAAGATGTCACTGTATCAGTGATAATCTGAACTCCCACAAAATTTTTCATTCCATTTTCATTTACTTCACAGCATTAAACAGGTTTGCATTAAATCGTAATTATACGTACATTGTATCTCTGATTTGTTATGGAAACAACACTATTATTATAATTATTATATTTACTTGCATAATTTATAATGACAATGTTATTTATACCCACACTGGTTTGGACGATTTATTCATTTATAATTATAAAATCCTCTTAATTAGTTATCAGAACAAATCAAAACGTTCTCGACGTCAAACTCTTCTCAAATTTCAAACCGTCACCTATTGTAGCCACTCACCCCCTCTCTGGGGACCCTTCCAACTATTTACGCAGAACCTGTCAACACCATATCTCGTCTTAATCCTTGCCGATCGGCTAACAGCCTTCGAAACGGCCTAAGGTGATCGTTCACCCTTATCACCCGATGACAAGTAGCCCACGACTCATTTTGAAACATCGCGAACTATCGAAATTAGTGCCGATAAATGGAGTTGTGAACTAGTCGCCCGCCGCCACTTATCCAGGTAGAGAAATGGCAGAAAATTGACCAGTTCGATAGTCGGGAATCTATTAATAAAATTCAGGGGGGGAGGGGGAGATCTGCACTCAAGGGACGAACTAAACGCCTGGGTTGGAGTGGATTAAATTTCGCAGGTTGAATCGATTGGTTCCAGGTTTAATCTATTGAATTAGATAATAAATTGAAGGTAGACAATATCTGTTGATTGAATTTGTAAAAGTCGGAAGTGCATAATTCTGTTTTCATAGAAAAGTCTATAGCCCACTAACAACAATCAATGTTTTCCGGATTAGACAGAGAAACTGGTCTTCTAGAGTGGTGTTCATCTTTGACATCTTCCTCTCTTAAAATTCCCCAACCCAGTTTTAAATAATGGCATATGAACAATACTGATCACCTAAGACCATCAAAACTGTTTGCACGGCAACCTTATCAAAAATAAATACTTAATAAGTGACCGAAACCCGATTTTTTTTCAAAATCTAGTTTTTCCTCAAAAATGCCGTTCAAATTCACCGTTCAAGTTGTGAAAGCCAAACTTTCAGAATTGGTTTATAAAAAATCATTTTTTAACCATTGCAATCCTATTCAATTTTGCTTACTATCAGGTAACCATATAAATTTGTGCGCTTTTTGTATAAAGTAGAGGGCCGTGAATATTTTTGTTGTTGATTGGTAGCGCTTGTTTGTTATCTGTCTTTAGTATGAATCCTTCTTTTATCGGATTCATACACATTTTGTGTGTTTCTTGTTTAATTAATAGTTTTAAATAATTGAAACTGGCAACGAATAAGACTTTAATTTGAGGTTGCTTACTCTATGAGTACAAACTTGGTACCAAAGCTGCAGTAGAGGCGCGAAACATATGTATCGCATTCGGGAATGATGCAGTGATCAAACAGCACAGAAGTGGTTCAAAGAATTTTTTTGGTAAAGTCTCAGTTTGACCGAGAAAGCACGCTCTGGGAGACTGAAAATCATTAAACACGGGAATATTCAACAGGTTGTGGAGGAAAATTCCAGTGCAACGTGCCTATAGCTTGCAGAAAGGTTCAATGTGAGTGATAAAACAATTCGGTTGTATCTTCATCAGTTAAGAAAGAGGTGGAAGTTAAGCAAATGGGTCCCACATGAATTGTTGAATGATAACAAATTAAGTCGTCTTACCATTTGTTCGGCAAACCTCCGACGAAAAGTGGATATTGTACTAAAATTCTAAGCGTTCGTATCATTGGTTATCGCCTACTGATTGAGTACCACACACTCCCAAATCTTCCTTACACCCAAACAAGATGTTATTGTGAGTTTGGTGGACAACAGGAGGAATTGAGTTTTTGGAAAGCGGTCAAACCATCACTGCTAACTTGTATTGTGAACAGTTTCAGTGGGTACAAGCAGCACTCATCCAAGAACAACCGTCTTTGATCAATCGAAAGAAAGTGGTATTCATACAGGATAACGGCAGACAGCATACCGCAATAATCACCCAGGGAAAAATCTCTGAACTTGTGTGGGATACGTTATCACACCCTCCATACATTCGCCAAGTGATCAACACTCGTTTTTTGTCTCTTCACAACTGTATAAAGGATACAGTTCAAAACTCGAGTTGATGCAATAAATGCAGTCCCTCATTTTTTTGATTTAAAATCCATAGAGTCCTACAATACCGGCATACAAAATTTGGCGTCACATTGGCAAAACGTACGTATGTTAATTTATCAATACTAATTCTGAAAACGTAAATTCAAGGACTTTCTTAATTTATATTTATAAACAGTTTCATTTGCATTTGAAAACAATTTATTTTGTTGGCATCGGGTATTCACATTGGGTAACAATGCAAATTTACTCATTTATCATTAACCTAGTTCAATTTATCCTTGATAATTAGTTGCAACATCGCCTCTGCCTGACGTTCTTCTCAATTAATCCTTCGCAAAACCATCTAAGCGTACGTGCAAGAAGAGGAACGACACGACCCCATCATGCCCGCCATATATTGATTTTCTGTTGAGAAGAGGTCGCTTCTATAAACGGATTATGGTCCGCTGATATGATGAATTATGTCTACTACTAATAGGTCATTGCACCAGCTGACGTCGTTCGCGTTAATGGAGTCTATCGGAAAACCTTTTTTGTTTGGTTCCTTTATTATTATTCCAATTTACTGCGCATATCGGCGGCAATGTGTCAAGTTGTCTCTTCTCTGTCCCGTCGGGTGTCGCTATAGTCGATTTATTAGCTTCTAGTAGTTTTGACGCTCTTGTTTTGTGGCGCACAAAAAGGAGGTTTGGATGAGATGCTCCGAAAATTATACACGAGGTGTTTTACTCGGGTTATTGATTGAAACATCATACATAATATGTACGTGTTTTCCTATGAATACGTTAAGGTTACTTTTCTAAATTGCTAAATACCGTTCTCATTTTACAACACGCATTTATTTTCTCCACCGATAAAAAATAACCCCAAATCGTTATCGTTGTGTTTTACGTTTGCAAAATAGTATATCCTTAGACATGAATATAGCATGTAGACAAGGAATTTAACCTAAATATAATTTCAAAATTGCAAAGGATATTGAAATAACTAACATTTTTATGATTTATTGACATAATGATCCATGATGATTAACGATAAAGATGGCGCAAAACTCAAACATTCCTAACCGAGGGAAACCTAACGACGGTTCTGTTCCATTATCTCCGGACAAACTGCAATAAAGTACAAGTTATTTGGGCGGCGCACGAAAAAAAAATCTAATTTACATGTTGATGCTGACCGGAAGAAAAATATCCCGGAGCACACTCCATCTAATAAGTGAGAACCGCACGTTTACGTCCTACACAAGTTACATAAACTTTCATACGAGGTGTGTAAATTAAGTAACGAGACTGGCAATGTAGCGTTTGATATGGCAACACGGGACGCACGGGACATGGAGGGGCGACAAGTGGACATTGTAATACGCGTTCAGTGCAACAGTGAACTTGATCAAGTCATTTGGTTGTTCGTTGTCGTTTCTCTCGTGAACCCGGTTTTCGTCGTCTACAAAGGAAAGACATTAATTTCGAGCAACGGTGTGCTATCAGGCTTTGCTTCAGACTTGGACAAAGTACAACAAAAACTTTTGCAAAACTTCAGCAGGCCTACGGAGACAGTGATTTGTCAAACGCCCAGGTTTTTCGGTGGTTTAAGGCATTTTCAGAAAGAAGAAAGTCGATGGGAGATGAGCCACGCAGCGGAGGACCTTCAACTACAAGAACTGATGGCAATGTCGATAAAATCCGCGAGCTTGTGCGTTCAGATCGTCGGTTGACGGTCAGAATAATCGGGGAACAATTGAATTTGCCTTGCACCACCCTTCATCAACTTTTGACCAATGAATTGGGAATGAGAAAGATCTGCTCGAAATCGCCCCAAAAAACCTTTCGCAGAAACAAAAGGACAATAGGAGAGTCGACTTTTTGGAATCGATTGAAAATAATGAAAAATTTTTGGAACGTGTCATTACTGGTGATGATAGTTGGGTGTTCGAGTATGACCCGGAAACAAAACGCCAGAGCATGGAATGGCACATTTCAGGCTCTCCAAAGCCCAAGAAAGCAAGAATGAGCAAATCAAAGATCAAGAGCATGCTGATTTGTTTCTTTGATAGCCAGGGAATCGTTCACAAAGAGTTTGTGCCTCAAGGTCAGGCAGTTAATCAACATTTTTACCGAGGGGTCCTCAAAAGCTAAAAAAGGGTCATGCGTGTGAGACCAAACATCAAGAGCAATTGGATCCTGCATCATGACAATGCGCCTTCTCACATAGAAATTTCAATAAACGGTCTTTTGGCCAGTAAAAATATTTCTGTTGCTCCTTAGCCTCCTTCACCTGATTTGAGTCCTTGTGACTTTTTCCTCTTCCCAGGATTGAAAATTCATCTGAAGGGACATAATTTTGGGACACTCGAAAACATTCAAACGGCTGTAACCGACTAGTTAAAGGCGACTCCAATATCCGGGTTCCACCACTGCAATGAGGAATGGAAGAACCGTCTCCAACGCTGTGTGGATTCCCAAGGAAGTTATTTTGAGGGAGACAACGTTCAATTGTAATTATATTCAAATAAAAATATTAAAAAATATCAGTCTCAGTACTTAATTTACACACCTCGTATATCATCTGTATTAGCGTAGTGAAAATATTACAACTACAGTGTGCCCAAAAGAAAATCGCAATCAGTAGATCTTGAAATGTAAATGTCAACTATGATGTGCCGCTTACCTTATCATTCAACTGTCATTTTCACATAACAACACTTAAGAACGTTCCACACTCCATAAATATATGCAAACTGTACGCGCGTTTCCCAGCATATCTTCAGCAGTAACCCTAGACGTCTAGCGTGAGTGACGTGTCGCAGTTCCCAAGACTAGTCTGCAACGGTCATTTTGACATTTGTGACTAAAATTAGTATCATTTGACACTGACAGGTGGATAACCTTCATACCAATTATTCTATATTCGCATGCTAATAAAGCACTACATCACATATTTTTGAAACACACTGTAGAAAGGCAATATAAACGCGATAAAGACACAGGAATTTCTCGCAACGATACTATCCAGATATACTTTTTTTTCTCCCCGTGGATACGCATCCAATTTTTGGAAACTTACAAATTAGATTCCACTTACCTTTCTCGCAGCGATCCCCGCCCTTGCCCAGGGGGCATAGGCACGTTTCCGTGGCTCCATCTTCGCCACCGATGACGCAACCACCTCCGGGACCGCAATCAAACGTGCACGGCTTCGTAGTGGACGCTCGAGGCACGTGAGACGTCGTGGCTTCGGCGTGGACGGTTGAGGATGGTGGTTGAATGGCCGAAACCGTGACGGAGGGTTCCGTCGACTTCTGAGAAGTATCGTAATCGGTGGCGTTGGTCACTGCGATCGCTATCGCGGCTATTTGCGAGCCGTAGTAATCGGTGTAGTTGGGAAAGTTTAGTTCTGCGTCGAAAATAGCGTCTTTCTGATAGAGAACGTCCTCGTCGTCATTGATGCCGGCAGCTTCTTGGTCCGCTGGTGATGCGGTGGAGTTCAACTCTATAAAAGTACGAAACCATAATATTATATGTAATAAATTTTTGTTGCTATGATAGAAAAAGAAAATGTGTAAGTTGAAAAGTGTTACAGATTTCAACGAAGCATATTTTTTATGAATGTCCGGCCTCTGCTAATAACAATCATTAATCGGAGTTTAGGTCGAGAATTAAGTTACTAGCTACTTGCTGGAGACATGGGTGCACACACCTAGGTCCATTGCGAGTGCGGGAAATATATATAATTGATATTGTTTTAGTTTTTTTTTAATTTCTTGTACAAAATATCCCTATCGTGCTTTTTTTAACGTTACGGATAGGTATTTCCTGTGGCTACCGTTAACCGACATAGTGGGCAACCACTTATACGTTAACGCGTCGTCAGTGTTGTTTTCTTGTTTGTTTGTTTGTTGTTGCTAATGCAGAGAATTAACACTGCGCCCTTGTGAGGCCTACACATTAGGCTTGTGTAAATGCGTGTTGTGTGCGTCTATGAAGTGTATGGCTTGTTACTACCTGTCCTCGCCGTAAGAGGGCAGCAGTATCGGGAGAGGTACCGACCACCTTTGCTGCAACCGATCTTTATAAAGAATGATTGCCGCGAGGAAGATTCGAATCGACGTCATCAGTGTAGATCTATGGCCAGTGCAATTACGCGACTGTTATTAATTCATTTTCTTGACAAAATTCCAGCGTAACATGAAAATTTTAAATCTACTAGGAAACTGTTAAAATTTATTATGAAAGTATGGAATTTGATACAGAAATATTATTTGTGTTGGCAAAACAGAGCTGTGAAGACTTTGGTTATGTTTTTAACAAAGAAAGTGCAAAATTTCAACTTGTAATCAAGAACTTATTTTATTCTAACGATTAATTAAGACAAACAAAACAACATATCAAAGGCAAAGTGTAATTTCACAGCAAGTTTTCTAAGTGTTCTTCTTGTCTTTCAAGGCAATTCTGAGTTTAATCCATCACATGCAATACGTCTACGGGCTTTCAGTTCGTCCAAATTGCGCATTTGCATATTATTAGAAACTATTTTTCATATAACCCCAAAGAAAGCAATCGTTTGGATACAAATCAGCTGATCTTTTGAGGGTACTGCATTCGCGTCAGGTTTTCTGCATGAAGATTCGTGCGGGACAATAACTAACCAATTAACGGAAGAGAAATTTAGTATTTATCAATGAATAAATGTTGGATACAACCCGGAAGTTCTGAGTGTTGACCTCACCATTTATCATCTACTATGAAACTGTTAAAATATAGTAGAATTTGGTTGTTTTTAATAAAGTGCAAAGGTAACTGTAGGCAAATGCGGCTTCGTCAGTGAAAAGTGTTTTATTGAAAATTTCTGTTTTCATTTAACAAATTCAACATTGTTTCCCAAAAATCTGTTCGGTTTATTTGATCTTCCTCGAAATGCTCTTGATGACTGGTATTTTGTATGGCTCATAATTGAATTCTTTTACGGTTTTGTATATCGAACTGTATGATACTACATAATGTTACATCTAAAAGCGATAAATTAATAAAGAAATATTTGACACAAAGAATCGTTTTTTTACACTGACGACGCGTTGAAGTATAACTGGTTGCCTACTATGTCACTTAACGTTATATTTAGGTAATACCTATGCGTCACGTTATAAGAAAAAGCCCGATATTTACCTGCATTTCTAAAAATAGTTTTTAGTTTTTTACCGTACGTTTGTGTTTTCTTTTGTGTGAGGTTTTATTACACAAAATATTGAAAAACATGTTATAATTTATTATAATAGCGTCCTGCATAGCTAAATTAGTATAACAAAGTTTGAGAGAATGTTTATGTTCCGAGTGTAAGGGCAGTGTATTCCGAAGAGGAGATGGAAGTTACAAAGATCATGGAAGATAATTTGCCAATCCATAAGGCGGGAATTGTCGAACAATGGATTGCAGACAGGCACGACCAGATCTTAACCTTCTAGAAAATATGTGGGTGGCAATGGTTAGAAATTGGGGAAATAATATGAACGACGAATTTGAAGAAAAGAAGCTGGAAAATATTAGACGAACCCCAGAAATCGTCTGGGAATGATTTCAGGGAACACTGTCAATAATACCTCTTCAGATAATTTATGGGTGGAGTGGATTCTTTTAAGGACAATAAATGCATTCTGGAGTGCCAGAAGATTGGAATGTTACTATGCCGGAATAATACCCTAATTTGCATTTTATTACTCGTGCATTTCTTAGTGCAACGATTGTACGTGCAAATCCAGCGGTAACCCGCGACATTTAAGAAGGATTTTTTCTTGTAAATGCTTACATGACCTATCGTATGTATCAAGACTTTTATATACTATATCATTGAAGCTAGTACATATTATTTTCTCGATTCATTTCTTAGTTTCATCCCGTAGATACACGGCCATTGTAGCAATTGTATTTGAACGCGTGTCCTTTTCGAATGAAAATTGAAATATAAAATACAGAGGGATTCTAAAAACATCTCGTCCCGATCTGTGCCATCTCCCAGGGGTTGGAAAAACACACACGCGTTCGCCCTTTCAGTCTCATCTCGGAATTAATTCGCATATCGATTCCGACAGGCGAGTCGTCCCAAGTTCGCTTTTGTTCCTTGCGTCTCTGACAAATTGGATTGGGGTCTTGGGTCTCGCGTGATCATCGCTAGCCAGGACTTCGGACACGTAAGGGGACGTAAACCTTCTCCGAGATCTCTCGGCGCGCTAATAAAAGCGAATCCTTTCGCTGGGACGCTGCGTAGAAGGGGGAAAACGAAAGAGAAAAAGACGAAGAAAGAACCTGAAAGCAAAACCAAACAAACTCATTCAAAGACACGACACGCTGCGATACATCAACATCAATCGGGAATCGGGCGAAAGAGGAAATGGATTCTGTTGCCCCGCAAGGAAAAGCGGTCCTCGACCGTTGAAGAATTCTTATCTATTTTTATTTTTGGCGGGTGAAATATAAGGAATTTGGGACAAGTGTAGTAAGACGCATTATTTTCTTTTAGATTTATTGCCAACCCAGGCATTAGTCGCCGGCATTATATTTAAACTTAATTAACACATTATTGTAAGTGAGCATTTAAATGCCGAATTAAACTATTTTCCTTACGTTTTTTATACAGGGTGACGCATTTGTGAGACAAAGCTCGATATATCCGTTATCATATAAGACATCAAAAAAAGTTATTTACGAAAATTGTAGACAGTCTTAAACTTAGTTATTTTCATGTATACAGTCTGGTTCACCAGGGTGAACCAAACGAACGTTTTCTTAAATGCAACACCCTATATATTATTTCGGATTTAGATTAAACTCATGCCTCACACCTCTAATATACAATTTGATTGAATTATACAGCGTATTTCAGAAATTATGGTCAATTTTGTATGCAAATGACTTTAGGTTCAAGGTCTTATATATTGCAAACAACACAGTCTGAAATTTCTCTTTTAAAAACATAGATTTAGATTAGATATTTGTCCACTTTTATAGCAAGCGGCATTTTTTCAAAATTGTCGAAACTGAATACTGGGCGAGTCAAAACTTAAATACATTCATTTCTCATTTATTTTAAATGGATCAGCCTGTATCTTATATCATAAGAAGAAAGAATAGTTTAGTTACTTTCATTTTTATTAATCACTCTCTATACCTAAAGTCATTGATTTCTAAGAGATTTTTAACTTTTTTTTTATATAAGTGAGATTTCTTAAAATATTTTAATATAACGAATAATCGTTGAGAAATGACAGTAGGACAGTCTTAAGTCTTCATTACTAGCTAAGTTACAAATGTTTTTACTTTGTAGTTGTATTAAGCATTAACTGTCATTTTTCCATGACTAACTATATTAAAATATATTAAAATAATTTCAAAAAATCTCACTTTTTAAAAAGATTTCAAAACATCTTAGAAATTAATGACTTTAGGTATAGAGAGTGCTAAATAAAAATGAAAGTATTTGAGTTTTGACTCGCCCTGTATTTAAATTTGACCATTTTGAAAATATTTCACTTTGCTACAAAAGTCGGCCAATATAAAAAATCTATGCTTGTAAAAGAAAAATTTCAGATTGTGTCAATTGCAGTATACAACACCACGAATTCACAGTGATTCGCATATAAGATGGATCATAAATTCTGAGACACGCTCTATAATGCAATGAAATTGTATATTGGGGTGTGAGGCACGAGCTTAATCTAAATCTGAAATAATATATAGGGTGTTCCATTTATGAAAATGTATGTTTGTTTCGCCCTGGTGTTATGGCACATCCTGTATATATAAAATGTTAAGTTTGAGATTGTCTACAATTTTCGTAAATAACTTTTTTTTGATATCTTATATGATAACGGATATATCGAGCTTTGCCGCACGAATTCATCACCCTGTATTTAACAGTCAGAATTGTGGCTGTATCCGGTATGATTCTCGCAGTCGTGTGGGCGCTATTATATTTCATGCGTGCAAGACGTACCTATGTACTTAGTACTGACGTACTTCTCGCTTTTATATCGCATTTATAAGAACCAGGTTTGAGTAAATCCATCAGATAAAGAATATCAATCAACTCCCAGCCATTACGTAAATAATTTTGCTGTTCTATCAAAATCAATATATGCTCGAGAATTGCAAGTAGAATATTGTCATCTACCGTGTCAAAAGCCTTACTGTACAAACTACCAACAAAAAAAGTGACAAGATCCCTATGAGTAACAAAAATAAAAATTATTTGTCATTTGGTACGAACATTTTTTGTGATTACTGTATAAATTCGTTGGCATCGCATAAATAGTGGCAATAAATTATAATTATGAATAGGGTTATTATGTTAACACATTGTATGGTACATACGACACCATTAATGCTACTATTACCTATTGACTAACTTTAGAACTCCATAAATGCTCAAACATACATATGCATTATATAAGTTATGTATTTAGCAAGTTCTCACAACCTCCACAGCATACAGTTAGCAATGTAAATTGAGTTCAAACTACATCAGCTTTTTCGCTATGCACAAGTTACATTTAGTATTACATGGCGCTAGTTTGAACTTGCAATATTCATCCTAGCAGAACTGAACAATTCTAAGAAGCTGTTTTAAAATTGCAGTTTGTTTCTCCTTGCTTTTAATAAATCTCTCTTCGTCATTTATTCGCTCGGGTATAGCAGATATAATCTTGCCGCTACACTGTTTGTATTAATTTTTGAAGCGTATAATGGCAAAATCTTTTTAATTAGCCTACTGCCGAAAGTTTTCATTACAGCTAAATCAACGTTGTTCATACTAAATAAATGCATATAATAAGTGCATATTACATATTTTAAGTGTATATTCAGGTATTTTTTAAATGCATATTGCATGCATATTTGACAAATTTTTTAGTGCATATTCTATTCTCTATTTATAACCCAATTGGCTTCCCGAATTATAGGGAGCTAACAGACAAGAAAAAGGATTACAATCGGTCGATATGAGGTATTTTAGAAAAGTGATGGGTATAAGAAGAATAGAAAAGAAAAGAAACGACGATATTAGACAGGAACTAAACATAAAATCTCTCAAAACAAGAATAGAAGAGAAAAAGCTAAGATGGCTGGGACAAAATGCCCGATAGTATGCAACTGAAAAAGATATGAGAGGCAAAGAAAACTAAAAAAAGCCGAAGTGGACAAGAAAACTAAAGTTTAGTGGACAGAGGCGAAGATATTGGCCAGTAATAGACAAGACTGGTGTAAATTTGTAGAAAGACATTAGAGATTACTGAAAAGATATTTCGCGACAGCTACGGGTGTTAGGAGATTTAAGATTATGTATCTACAAGAAACGGTTAGAAGCAAGTTTTGAGAAACTCCTCGATGCTATAGTACTTTGTTTGAAGCAGTAATTTTTTTACTTAACGCTTAAATTTGTGGTAGTTAATTATTTTGCTTGTCGAGGAAGATGGTTATATAATTTGACACCCCAGTAATCAATCGTCCTATGTGACCTGACAATGCGATGGTGAGCAATTCTCAGCTCATTTCTGGAGCGAGTACTGTGTGCGTGACTTTCTCCGTTGAAGTGGAAATTGTCCTGTGAGAGTGTACGTAGCTCAGAATACCTTGTACTAAGATAAAGTAGTAAGATAAAGTAAGTATTTGTTCCCGTCTGAAATGGCTTCTACATGATTCGCTATGTTTTGGGTTGCAAAATGCACGGAGCACCTTCTTTTGAAGAGAAACCACTCGCCTTACCCCCGATGATGAATCCCAAAGGAGCATCCCATAGCTCACATGCGAATAGCTAGCCGAAAAGTATTTGACTTTGGCTGCTGCACATGTTGCTATTTTCCTGATTCTTGTTGCAAATACCGGCGAGAGCTTTCTTAGAATTCGTCAGTATGCTAGCGCCAACTTAGACCAGGGTCCAGTGTTAAACTAAGAAATCTGGCCTGTGGGAATTCCGTTGAACACTTGGTTCAATAAACAAGGCTTTATTTTTAGCTTATTAGCCTCGAACTATTTTCGAACTATTTTCGGCGCATTTTTTTTTCTGGCTTCTTACTTTACTAATTTATCGTAAAATTATACTGGATGTGACTAACTTTGAGGAAGGATAATATGCCCGAGAATATGCAGAAAGCTTCTAATGAACATGGGTCCGCAAATGGACGGATTCAAAGATACATAACATTTTGCGTTTACACTCATTTACTATTACATCCACAGATAAATTCTCTGAATAGTATTGATTTCAAATGCTTTTTACGCTAGCTTCTATGCAGATATGTCGCGTCAGTTCCGAAACCGAATTTCGCTGCTGCAAAATGGTCCGTACAAATTACTGTCAAATATTTACGTTAATTGCACACCCGTTTTCCATTATAGCGCTCGGCGTCGGTCCTCTTACACAGGTGCAATTTGCCTGCTCCACCCATTATTTGGTCGTTATATGAAAGTGTCAGAATGTACTACAGGATGATAACGGTTGATGTGGTATTTAACTGTGGAAAATAGATATCTGTCGGGGAATACATTACGTTGTAATTGTGTAAAATACAAGATAATTAGTTGATCAAATTAATAGTGAACAAAACTTATTGTTTTAGCAGCATTAGTGCAAAGTTGGTTTATGTGGTAGGAAAAGTTCACACGACTGTCAAATTGATACCAAGATCCTTAATTCTATCCACCTTTTTTAAATCTTCATCATTAATTATGTAAGAAGAACTAATATAATTAGTTTTTCTAGTGCAAGATATATGAAAACTTGTTCGACCAATTTATTGTTCGAACATAAGTCAATGATGATACTTATATTTACTTGTAAATGCCCAACGTCATCTCAAGATTCTATGGAGTTGATATTTTTATGTCAACCGCATAAGCAAAAGTACAAGGAATGTTAAAGATGAAAGTAAGTCATTTAGAAATATATATAATATGAACAATAAAGGACCCAGACATAGGCCTTATGGAACGCCAGATAAAGGTCTGAAGTTGTATTATTTAAAACCGTTATAGTCTAACATACCCTAAATACATAAGTTTGTCAAGAATATCCCACGATCGATGGTATCAAATGCTGAACTTAAGTGGCTGTAAGTGGCATCAAGGTCAAGCCCTTATTGAACCAGTTCACTGCAAATATTTTGCATCACAGATACTAGGTTAGTAACTGTCGACCTGCCACGAACAAAAGCATGCTGGTACGATGACACTAAAGAGTCTGTATTATGATATATACATGTAAATATCACATTTTCCTATACGTTTGCAAAATTGGAAAGAATTGAAATTGATCTGTAATTTTGCATATTATTTTTCTCTGCTTTTTTATAAATAGGATTGAATGGCCAATGGACATAATTAGCAACTTCTCTAAGATTTCGGAACACTATACTAAAATATATCGATATATTATCCTTATTTATCAGGACATTAGAATGGGTTCATATCGGGAGAATCAACAATGACAAATTTTGCACGTAACTTTAATTTTTACAATTGATCAACAAAAGCAGGCTGACGCTATTTAGCTAGTGTGTTTGATTCTATGGACCACAGCATCACGCTTGCTAAGCTGGATTGTACGGGTTTTTGCCTATCCCAAGGTTCCAACTTTAAAATACGTTAAAGATTTGTATTGCATTGTGATTACGTAGCCTAGACGGAAAACTTGAAAATATTGAGAACTAAATTGGAGACTGTATGTTCTCAGTATTGTCGAATCGCGTAAACATAATAAGAATCAACGCTCAAACATAATCTTTTATGACTACGTAGTTGGTTCGCTTTTCGTATCTTGAGCTCACAAAACTAAAGATCTTGGAATATTGTTTCACACCTATACCTTTCCGAACATATGTATATATACTGTGTGTTTAACCGTTGGATGTGTCATTCGACCTTGTTGTAATTTTGTCAACATGT
Source organism: Osmoderma eremita (assembly GCA_031763485.1). Taxonomy (NCBI): domain Eukaryota; kingdom Metazoa; phylum Arthropoda; class Insecta; order Coleoptera; family Scarabaeidae; genus Osmoderma; species Osmoderma eremita. The sequence goes on along the minus strand of JARFOC010000226.1, from coordinate 340,728 downwards.
CTATAATATTTCGCACTACATTGATTGGTTAACTTTATTTATTGCCTCAAGCCGATTTTCACATCCATTAATGCAGCATACGCTACGCAGCAAGTCTTAAAGTTGCAAGGGCTACTGTGTTTTTCCTTCTTATTCTAATCTGTTTCTTTCTGCAACTGTACAACTTTTTTATTGGTTATATTGGAATTTGTTAGAAGTCTGTGACGTGGCGGAGAAATATTCCCGGGCATTTCTCTTGAACGTGTCACTAGTCATTAGTGTTGGTGCAAGAGATCATCTGGCCATGTTTTAATTAACTTTCTGATGTTTTGTCCCTATCTATATAGATTTTCTATCGGTCATTCTGGCTTCCCTCAAGCCGATGTTGATATTCGGTAGAGGCAGTGCTTATTTCTTCTGTTAGAGATGGTAGTTGCACGTCTTGATGTGATTGCCGATTTACCATGGTGCGTTGATAACGGTGGGTAGAGTTTATGCTTGTATGATTTCTATTCTGGTAGGCTTGGCATGTTCCCATAGTTCAATCCTGTATGACCAGATAAGCTTCCCCAATGATTTGTAGAGGAGTATCTTGTTCTGCGTGCTTAACTTCAATTTACTTCCCATGTGCTAATGCATTTGTCTAAGGCTCATTTTGGTATGTAATACATGGGGATTATCTTTATTCCAGGCACGGAAAATTCGATTTTATTGTAGAAACTTGGAAAATTAACTACTTTTTCACACATTTTTGCTAATGTCTCGGAAATGGTTAGGGCTACCGGAATGTGGTTTCCACGAATCGATGCGCCGTGAAAGGGTACTTATTTTGTTATATAATATGTAGCGGTTATCTTTATCTTATCGTTCGACTTTAGTGTTAAAAAATATGAAAAAATGGCCAAAATTAAGCTTTTTTTTTTCATATTTTTGCCAACATCTCGGAAACGGTTAGAGCTAGCGGAACGCGCGTTCCACCAGTCGATTCATCGTCGAAATGCGCTTCACACTGTACCGGACAGACATACCTCAAGAGAAATTTTAATCGTGTATATCTTGAGAACGGAAAGAGATATTATTATTATTATTATAAGCAATTGCTCTAGCGTCAACTTTTTGACGTCTAGCTATCTCCGTTTTGTTTTGACATGTTTATTCCTTGTTAATTCTTAAATATTTGATGTTTTACTGGAGTAGGAGCTCCATTAATGTTCATAAGGGGGCAAGTGTTACGGACCGATTTTGTCTTTAGTGCTAAACAGTTGGCGTTACTGAAGATGGAAACTTTGTTGCCGAAATCCTTATACAGTTTGCATATATTTGTGCGTGTGGAGTATTTTTGGAGGTTTGTTTTGTATGTTAAAGTGTAGATTTTTTAAAATAATAATTGGTCAGTTTTGGATGTTTATATATATTTCTATAAGTGTGCTTATTATCTGTAAATCTATCCATTTTTACACTAGATTCACTATGTATAGGTATGTATCAAATTTAAACGACTTTGTGCATAGCTACAATAATATGTCTATGTGTGAAGGTTCATTACCCAAACAACTGTAACCATCTTCTTGCAAGTCGAAGCCTGGTTTGCAATCGCACTCGTACATCCCATCGTGGAGTTCGTAGCACAGTTGTTCGCATGGGCTTCCGCGATCACAGCGCCCTAAAAAGAACGATACAAAAATTAGTTGAATTCACTACGTATAGATTTAGGAAACGTTTTTAATTTTATGAGATATGTATGCTAAAGTTCGAATTGGGTATTTGTCGAAATGGAGAAAAAGACGAATGGCCTTCAAACGAATACTTTTTGTTCGCCGGGCCATATTGGCGAAAGCTGACACGGCCTCCCTTGATTTATATCCCTCGATATTCAATCCAAAGAGTTTCTCGTCGGTATTTCTTTCTTTGTTGCTTCGCGAAGATTTATTTTCCGCTAGGAAAATCTTATTAAAACCCGAATCCTCTAAGTTATTGTGTCGCGGAGAATACTTTTTCGATTACCGGCGGCGCTCAAATTACTCCCGGCTAAAATGTCGTATTATGAGTGTAATTATTCTTTTCTCTCCCGTTTCCAAAGGTGTCTTCTTTCGTGCCGTTTTCCGACTTTAAGTTTTAATGAGTGTATTCGAGTAATTCGCAAGCTCGCAAGGCGATACCTTTGTGAGTCCTGTGGGGACGATGAGGCGGTTAAATTATAATTTAAGTTCGAGTTTTAAGTCAAAGGCATAGAGAGACGGAGAGAGGGATAGTTAGAGAGTTTAAGGATGTGCGTTATGCACGCGAAATATGTTTGGAAGGCTTTGGTGTTGGAGGGTACTTGTCTTGGGGGTAATTAGTTTCTAGAGTTTCAGATGTTAGCTAGTCTAATCTGATGCGTACCGTTCATGCCTGTTGGAGAATTTTGATGTGTGGATCCTGGTGAAATCAGGTGATATTTTTCAAACTTAATATCACCTGAAAATTAGTTCAATCATTACCGTTTGCAGTATCCATAGTTTTGATCAGGATCATAATAATAACTGTAATAATCTTTATTTACCCAACAGTTGAAGAAACTGTTAGTATTTTTTGCCATACGAGCTAGTGCTGCCTTTGCTAAAGCGCTAGTTTTGTTTCAGAATTAAGGTGACCTTCGCAAAAGCTATGGGTCGATACTTATCCACTGCTTCTTTATCATCCTTCTACATATTGGCATAACACGTATAGTTTTCGCGAGGTCCGGATAGATGTCGTATTAATGGATAACACGGTAAACGCACTGTTCGGATTTCTCCTCCCGCACAATGTATTAATTAATTCGGGACGACACGTGTTTTGGGAACACATGGTTTTCCATTTTCAAGTCGTATAACCGAATACGGTGATACTATACCGGGTGTTTAACATTTTCGGGGCACTATTGCTAACTTTCTTATTATATTAATGCTACAGATTCGGTTAAATTAGCAATGACTCAGCGTTTTCAGTGTTGATTAAGGTGCAATTGAGAAGAAAGCAATTGAATAATGCGTTTTTAAGATAATCCAAAATTTTGTATTTTTTAAATTGAACTCCCTGTATATTTTTCAATATTTGGAAAGACAATATAATATTTAATTTAAAAGCCCTAATATACTTTTGCCCTAAAATTAATAGTTCAAAAGTTACGAGGGATTTTATTTTAATACGCGTAATACAGCTTTCTTGCATTAAAAATCGCAGTAGGCTTAGTTTGTCTCAAATAAAAACAAACACTGCAATTCTACAGAACTGTCAAAACTATTCCTAGCCGGTTTAACAGTCTAATTTTGCTTTGTGCTGGCATTAATGAATGGATTTATTAGCTGAGTTGCCATTTTTGAATTTTTTCTGTTTATTAGTTGTTTATGTATTCCCTGTAGGTTAGGTATAGGATACGGTGGCTTAAAATAAATTTAAGTTAAAAAATACCCCTTACCACCTTGTTGAGTAA
>JARFOC010000226.1:287310-311277 GCA_031763485.1 Osmoderma eremita | reverse complement strand
GAATTTGACTTCCAGGTACTCATTTTTACAGCCTGAGTCGAGCCGTGGCCGTAAAAACGCCATCGATGTTATTGGCATCATTATATGGGAATCGAACCCGGGCCCTTCAATTTAGTAGTCTAGCAACCAACCCACTAGACCACTACGGCACAAAGATACACTCAAGAAAATACTATTTACGCCCTTTCTTCCACTTGGTGGACATGTGCGTTATTATTGGATGGCTTCTGTACAGGCGTGAAAACGATGACTGCGGCATCTTACAGAAAAATTAACTATCTCTGTACGGCTTCAAATCTGACGTTGCACAAAGTTTGTGTTGGGCGGCAAAGCAAGGGAAAAGAGGTTGTCCATCGAGTAGCGCCCATCCACCGTCTCAATGTAGGAAGATGAAGTCTTCTCTTCGACCAAACATTGATTGCCGTACTGATCAAACAGGCCAACGGTTCCAATACGAAACAAAAACAGAAAGATGTAAGAATGGGAAGTGCCAGAAAATCACAAAGGTGAAATGCATCAAGTGTTTATGCTATCTCTGCTTCGTACCAGAACGAAATTGTTTCTTCAAAATTTTACAACTAATTTACTGTTGATACAAGTTTATATATTTCAGAAATAAAATCTGCCTAGACACATTTTTTGTTTCAATCAACAATATATAACTACACAGTGTACATTGCAATATACATGTTTTGTACTGAAAAGTGGCAAATTTTGAAAAAAACAGGAAATCGGTAGAAATCTTTTATTTTGTTTTGCTTTCAAATATACATCCCGAAAAAAAAACGTTTTTTGAACACCAACATAGTGTGTGCAATAGAGGGTTAAGAATCAAGAGATTCTTTTTTACAAAATACCTGAAACACCTTTGAGCGGAGGAAGACAACAACTCCTTAGCGGTAGAGGTGCCAACATCAAAATTTTAAAATTGAATTAGAGACTGACTGATACCTCGTTTAAAAGCTTATTTCATTCGCAATACAACGATGTATAATATTTTCAGAATCAACCATTTCATTTTCGAGAAATTAGCTTTTTAAGATATCTGAACTACAAAAGAGAAACGCTGAAGGAAAAAAGAAATACAGTGAATATCTAATAATAAACCTTTTTTATATAAAATTTTGCTGAACACAACAATTTCTGATTGGAGGGAGACAATTTTTGGGAAAAAAATGATCTTCGGATCTTCAACCCCACAACAGAGGTTGCAACATCAACATTTATAAATTACATTAGAGGTTGAGTGATAACTCATTTAAAAGCTTAAGTAATTTGTAAAACAGCAGAGTATCACTTCTTGAAATCGAGAAACTAGTTTCAGTTATCTTTAAAGTAGCTTTAATTACCTTTAGAAGCTAATTTCTCGAAAACGTTACGATCGATTAAAAAAAATCATGCGGCATGGTATTGCAAATTACATAAGTTTTTAAATAAGGTATCCCATAACCCTTTGTAAAATTTAAAAAAATTTAGGGTTGACACCCTTGCGATCAGTGGCGGCTCGTCGGGGATCTAACATAATTGAAGAAAATGAAAATTTTGCGACACATCATTTAAATTAAATTAATTATTTATTTATCTTTTAATAATGATAATAATAATAAATGTTGGGTGTTTGTGCTTAGTGGTGCCCACCCGTTAAAATACTCACTAGCCTTGCGACTAAGGCGTTGAAAATATGATGATCATTTGTCTTCTGAAAGTTGTCCCCCTTCGATTAAAACTTGACGTGTCTCAGGGATTTTATAAAAAAGGCCTTATTTCCTAAATATTCAGGATGTTTCGTTTTTCCGCAGACACCTGTATATTGCTCCCCTTTATCTATATTATAAATTGAAATTTTGGTTCCAACTGTTTAATTAGACTGCATTTAAACCAAGTAATTAACTACACATATTTTATAGGTTTATTACTGCATAACGTAGGCGTCTAGTTTCGTAATCACTATTATATATATTATGTCTACTATCCCACCCAGTATGTAAATAAATATGTACGTACAGGAAATTACAGGCATTATAAACTACAGTTATTTTGCAATATTTCGCAGGTGCCAGTTATACCCTTTTAAACCACAAAAACGGACCTCCAACTCACGCCTCCGTCTTCGTCATTCTTACTTAACTATCCCACCCTATTTCCTATGAGTGAATACATCTTTGTCAGAGGTTTCTTACTTCATTAGTTAAATTCACACGTTTGCGCAAGTGTACATATATTTATATACATATGTGACAGACTTCTGAAGGTTATTGATACGGCTTTCCTTGAAATTGCTATGTATTCTACTATATTTGGGCAAGCAAAAATTATCTGTAGGTTGGGTTATTTATCATAATCGGTTGGGAAATCGTAACTTAGGAACTTTACAAAGTTATACATGTATGCTCAGCTCTCACCGGGGTGCGAGGTATATTGTACGTAGCGCGATCTGGCATACTTGCATTTATCCCCGCCGGCTACAAAATAAATATAAGAAACTGTACTTTTTACCGTAATCTGAGAGTACAGGAAAATTACGCAGTATTACGTGATTGAGCGGACATGTGTGCGTAGCGTACCCTTACTCGATTTACACTGCGGTTGGATACCTCTCGTTGTCAGTGAGACTCGAATGCGCGGTTGCCATTCACAAAGCAATCCTCCGTTCCGATGTGGGCATATGTGTATACAAAGCTGATTGTAAGCACTTGTGAACCAGCTACGGAAAGCGAGCAGCAGATTTACATATCTTCGAATACAAAGAAAGTAGGCCCAACTTATCAACGCCGACCGATAATGCTAACGTCTAAATGCTTTGTTTTCATGCCGACAAGTTTGGAAACACAAGCAGTCCTATTTATGTATGATTGAAGCATCCCAATTTAAAAAAAAAATATGTGCTTCTAGGAAATCTGTTTATTTAGAGTTTAGAATATCACCGTTAATTTTGAGAACTCCTAATATTTTTTCCTGGAAAATCCTTTTACTCCAGTACTTTCCATCAAAAAAAAAATTCTTGGGCACTTCAAACTGAAAATATATTCGGTAACCCAAAGACACTGATTTTAAGCTGTCAATAAACAAAAAGTGCGTAAGGTACAAGTAAGACGCGTGCTGGATGGAAACCCGGACGCGGTTGTATGGTAATAAAAATAATTAAGAGTAATTAATACACCGCATAGATTTTAATGATTTGGCATTGTTTTGTCCTTATTTTTATGTGTAATTGATTGTCAACTAAAATATGTGGAAAGTAGCGCAGTAGAATTACTGAACGCTGCAATTTTCTACTTCCTATTACTAATTTTAACTATTATACAGTAATAGAGATCAATCTGTAGTCACCCGTAGTTGTCGGCAACATTCGGAAATAAAGGGGTGAGGGACTTACGCCTAGCCGTTAGATACGTGAGAACGAGAAATACTTTAGCACTTCAGTGTATTAGAGTGGAGTCAAATGTATTGTAGGGTAATTATATTTGCCGTTTGCAGTTAATTTAGTGCAAATCATATTACCTCAAACATTCTAGAATGTTTGCAGAATTTTGTCGACAGATTAGGGTATTGAGCTTTTGAATTACGTGATTGTTTTGAACATCTATACTAATAAATTCATTCTTTTTTTTTACAGAACTGTTATCCATGTTTTAGAAAAAATCTTTTATAATTAAGTTGGGTTTCTTGCGAAGGTTTACCTAGTGTTGACAAGTGTTTTTATTTTGTATTCTACTATAAATATAATTTTTTTTTATTTCTATCCAACTACATCCTTTTCTAATTTTATAAAGTGACAATTATTACGTTATATACTATTTTATTTTTCTTTGATATTAGACAACATTTGGTAACGCTCCTTGTTAATAAACATGTATTACGTCTATCGTTAGTTGGGCTGTGTGTCATAAACTCAACGAACATGACAAGAAGGCCACTCTTAGAAGTACTGGCTTTGTGTAACAGGGCTACTATAGGATGATCGCTCTTACTGTATATAGAGGTAGAGTTATAGTTACCATTGTCTTTGACCTAACTATAAGTCTGTAGGGAGATTGTTGTCAAGTCTATTTCTGTAAAGAATTTAGACTTATACCGCTTATAGCAATTTAATTGCGCAATAAAGAAGACATTGGAAATTAATTCTACAATAGTAGCTAAGAAAAACCCGTCTGTGTTAAAATAAAACTATTAGCAAATAGCAAACAAGTCGGATATAAGGTAAACTATGAATTCAAACGAACGATGAGCGTATAACTGTACAATAGTTAGGGTTACATCGTTTGCAACATAAATTCTGATAAAAGTGCGACAAGATGGAAAAAATGAAAACGGTATATTTATACAATTAAAAAAACCGAAGTATAGGCAACTCTAAGTGAATAGAATCATTTTAGCACTTGTAATGTTTTAAGACTGTTGGGAAAATCATAAACACCTTCTTAGCTTATTTAATTCGCTTTGGTTGTACACTGAAAAAATCACCAATACTCTAATAAATATATGGCCGCTGTTGTAAAAAAAATGTGTGCCTACGTATATATTACAGTCATTATTTGTAAGAAAGTATTTCATTCTTTTTGCATGGCAAAACAAACACGTCCTTATTCGTAAAAATAAAAATACCCTTACCACCTTGAGAGCCAATTTATGTATGTTCGATTTATTATTAACATTGATTGCGTGTAAAGTACCGCTTAATTTAAACGAACACGGTAATATGAAGTAACTGTTGAAACATACCTGATGTTTTAACCAATGTATTTAACCGATCGTGTATACTTTGTGCATCTGCATACTAAAAAACGCTGCCTAATAGGAGGATACGTTTTTATTTTCATTACCTACTTAATCCCTAGAAATTCGTCGCAGCACGCGCTACTGATCGAACACTCGTAATGCCAACTCATTGTCAGTATTCCATACCAATTGCAATTCAATATCAAAGATATGAATTATTCTTAAAATTACTATATTAATCAAATTTCTAAGATATATGTTTGTATACTGACTTCGAAATATGCGAAGTAAGTTCAGAAATGTGGGCGTGCCACTTTAAGTTCAAAAGAAAAATTAATTCCCAGCAATTTAATATATTTTTGGCTTGTTGAATCGCAGTATTTCCTATAACTAGATTAAATTGTGGTATGTTACGTACAATAGGTAGATACGTGGGGTATTTAGATTGAAAGTGAAGTATGTATTTTGTTTTGTAGTATTAAAAAAATATTAGAAATAAAACAATTACTGAACAATACAATATGTTTCTTCAGATGTCACCGCCTTTGTACATATTATAAGATATAATATAAGATCAATAAAATACAATTTTATTTATATAGGATTGCAGACATGGCATAATTGCCGGACATGTGAGAAATGTTTCATTCTGCCTGTTTGTGGGAGCGCTATCTATATAAAGAAACATTATATGCGATAGGAATGTAGTAAGAATGATAGTGGTTTCGTGTGTATGATTATTTTTAAACGATAGCAGCACAGAAAGTATACACAACACTTAATTTTGTTTAAGTTTAAAAATGCTAATCCTGCAACAGTTTTCTTTAGCTGTCTCAAATAACTTTAGATATTATGTAGACTGGTGTACAAAATAATATCAGTGACAACAAAATTAATGATAATATTGGTAATCTTTGTGCATTAGTACGTTCAGTGGAAAAGTGATGACATTGAGGGTGCTTGACTGCTCCGATTAGTTGCCTTGAGATAGGCGGCAATTTCCCACAACAATTGCTGCGCCGTTCGTCTTAATTATTTATTAACTAGTGGAAAGTAAAGTATCAATAATTTTGCAAAATTACATGATTAAAAAAATAAACGGCAGGCGTCAGTACACTTCTACTCAGCGAGCTACAAAATGAGAAGAAAAGTTTATATAAAATTTGTTAGGTTATTCTGCTAAGATGATTCAGAAGACCATTACATGAAAAAAAAGTGGAATCGCGTGGTAGAAAACGAAAAACTGCAATAGGGACAGATAAGCAAATGGTAAGGCAGCTACAAAAAATCTCGATTATTTCTTCTTCTGAAATTGTGAGGTAATTGCCACTTAATATTAAGTCTGGCTTGCAGATAATACACTCAAGCAAAACGTCCCCAGAAGATATTGCTGGTCGACATCTACGGAACCGTTTCTCATTCGCCTTTAAAAGTGGCTTTGATTTCAGAATTCTAAATTAGTTTCTTGACGTTTAAAATTAAAAATGTACTATAATTAAACGGTTCTAAATATATTAATACATTAAATGAATTATTTGTATATAGGTACTAAATTTCATTCATTACACACACATATTTTAGAATATATTTTTGTGTTTAACAATAAATATAATTTAATATTTTACATATATTCAATATCTCCCTTGTGTTTTTCTCATATAATAGCATTAATCTTAATTCCAATAAACTAATATCTGGTCCCAAATTAAAAATTTAATTTTGAATGAAGTAAAATTCACACAGAGAATCCTGCTCATTTTGCGTCCACATCGGCTGTAACGACGAACTTTCTATTCCTCCCTTCATTTTGTCTTTCTCCTACCGACATGATAAGTGAGTGCTGCGCCGTTTCGGGGCTCGACAACCCCTGCGTCATACGACCGCTCTAAATCCCTCGGTAAAACTTCTTTCTCGTTCTCTGCCCGACATCAACCGTTTGGCAGTCTCCCTAACTTCGTTTGACGATCCCTTGAAACCCTCCCGTACCCGGCTTATGATCAAATATTAGGGGCCCAATATTACTTACATAAAGGCGACTGTATATGAGATAACTAATGTATTAAATCTCTTATACGTATTTATTGTTCATTAATGCGCTGGAATTAAAATACCACACATTTTGTTATTGAACTAAACTCGGTAAAAAGATGTATGTGCAATGCGTGCATTACAAATAATGAATAATAATAATAATAATAATAATAAGTATGGTCATTACTTTAGAGCTGGTGTAACGCAATGCGTTATTTACAATAAAAACTGGGAGTGCTTTTAAATGCCAAATATGATAAATCTTAATGACGTACAGATTTTGTGTCGGTTATGAGAATATTGATTATTAAATACATATCATATTAGGACTTTGGCAATAACATTATTGATTTATCTTGTAATAAATCATGAGTCCACTTCAAAGAAAACGTAAACAAGTAGTAACATTTTCTACATACCTCACGATCAATAAATTACGTTAGTTGAAACAAAAATTAAATATTCTCGTTTGAAAATATCCATTGTATGTACCATATGCATTCCTTTCCCAGTTTTATGATAGAAACTTAAACACAGCATCCACATCCATCCACACAGCAATTGACATAAAGACAGTTTGTTATACAGGTTGGCGCAAAGGTAACTTTATACTTAGCGAAACAAAGTAAACACACAGTTCGGATTATTTCTCCCGCACAAAATAATAATTTTGAGACACGTGTTTCGGGAATACATGGTATAACTGAATTATATGGTTTCTGTGCGGGAGGAGTAATCCAGACGGTGTGTTTATTGTGCTGCCCCATAGTCCATCCATTAATATTTCAGTATACTTTTAGACACATTGCACTGCTGAGAAGTCATCTTAATATCAATACGATCATGCAGAATATAGAATTGTGTATTGGAAACAGGATATAGGTATAGGTATATACAGGTTGTCCAGGGAAGAAACGAAACACCCAAAATATTTACCATACAACACATTCCATAAATTCCATGATTGTGAGACAGAGCGGTAATACAGGGGTGTTCGCTTTTTTTTAAATCGATCAACTCGCTTTTGAGAAATTAGCTTTCTAGAATAATTAAGATACACAGCATAAACGTAATTTGCAACACTTCCATGTATTTAATTGCAAATATATCTTCATAGCTACATAAACATAGATTAATAAAATTTTATTGTGCAATATGGTAATGTGGCAATAGAATTTATTTAACGTTTATTCATTAAAAGTCTTCTTCGTTAAACAGATCTTCATTTTCAGTTCCAGACTTTTCTTCGACCGTGGGGTACTCATTAATTCCTAACTTCACAGGGTTAATAATATGGCCATGTCGACATGTTTATGAAGAGAAAACATGAGATATGGTATTCATAGTCAATTACCATTATTTTAAGAAGGCGCAAAAAATCGCAGCCTTGATAATTTGAAAACGGAGATAATACAACACAGGAATTTGTTAATAATATTAATACATACTTTGCTTCGAAGAAGTTTTATTAATAAAACGATATAAACACTTAAAAGCACTATAGTAGTCAGATATATGTACAGCGACATTCCGAATTCAGAGTTATTTCCCATACTTTAATTTATTAAAAAAATAAAATAATTTTTGCACGTTGAAGATAGGTTTGAAAAAACGGCTTTGGCCACATTTTTTAGCTTACTGCACCATAGTGCGGAGTAGAGATATTAAATTTCCACCATGTTGTCCACCATGATGATCCTGATGGACTTTTCATGTGGGGCGTGCTAAAAGCGGAAACACTTTGAGTATAAAAAGAAATGGGGTAATGTAAATATGTAATGTTCTATTAAAATGAGGAATTTTCATTTGTATTAGTATTTAAAATGAAATTCTTATGTTAACTGGATAGGTGTGACGTTACTTTTGCACCATCGTGTATAATAACTAGTGTAGCATGTGCATAGTAAATAATAAACTAAAGACAGTTAATTAACTGTATGTATATATTTTATATTTTTAAAATATATAATATATTTTATAATATATATTTTTTGAAAAACTTTCTATTGTAACATTTTATATCAAATTTCACTGGGACTTTAGATTGGAAGAAGATGAGGAATGTTGCATTGCTAAAATTGGAAAGTCAGCTTTCTTCAAAAATATGAAATTTACCCATATTTCTTTTTCAAAATATCTAATGAAAATATTTATTATATTATCTTTTTTTACTGAAATGTAAGCAAGAGTAATGATTACAAGAAAATAGATTCGCAAAATTCAACTTTTTAAAAATGTATTTTAAATAAATTTTTCGGGTCACGAACACAATTTATAAAAATTGTCAATCCTTTTTCTTATACCTACATGTATGTACATTGTGGGTCTGGTCAATTTTTCGAAAACAGTTATTCGAATTAAAATTGTGCGAATGCAATTGTTCGGAAATACTTCTTCGAAATGACATTTATTCGAAAATAGTATAGGATGTAGTCAATTCTTCCGAAATAATTCTTTGAAAGAAAAGAAGGTGAATTCGTTTTGCAAAATCCTTAATTTATACGTAATATTCTCAATGTATTTGTAATTACGGCCGGCCAAGGATTAGGCGAAAAATAGATAATCGAGTGCTAACATCCGTAATTACCCCAGGAACCTATTAACCTAATATTTAGTATTTGTTGCATTACAAAATTTCTGAATATCTAAGTAATCCTTTGAGCCAGACCCCTTTAGAAAATTGTATAAATAAGTCGAAACAGATAAGAAAGTGTCAGTTTCTTGTCGGTTGTCTAATGAAAAGCTGGTGTCAGAAGGAATTACGTTTGTCAAAGATAAACAAAATATATTGGCAATTTCTTTTTGACTTGATTATTGTACATGCTGCATAGTAATTTGCAGCAGTAAGTATTTGGCAATGAATGCATTAATTATGAACGCATGTCCCAAAACCAACAGCTTACCTTCGAATAACAATTGTGTTTCGAGCTAGTAGTAATTTCAAACAACTGGTACTTTCGAATGTTTGTTCTTCGAAATGGTGGTTTCCAATAATTGTTTTCGAATAATTACATTCGAACAATTGTTCTTTCCAATAAATGATACCTTCGAATAATTGTTCTCGAACATTTGCATTCGAACAATTGTTTTCGAAGAATTTAATGAATAGGGATAACCAAATACACCAATTTGGGTATTCCATTAATTTTGTCAAATAGGTTTGTGACCGTGCTAGAAAGATCTTTAGAAGAAGTTCGAAATCCAAATAGAAATATTGTGTATTCATTTTGCGGTTTTCTAGCTTTTGAAAAGATAAACAGAGCAACATACTGTTTTCAAACTTTAATTCCTAAAGTTGTGGAAGCATTAAAAACAACAAATTATATAGGAAAGAAATAAATTGTTATGGTTTAGTACTTTCATTTGCAATGCCTTACACTGACAATGTGAAAAAATTCTATTTCCACTACATAATTAAAAATTAAAGGAAATGAATTCTTTTAGCTCTAAACTTCTAAATTTACCTATAATTTTTGAAACAATCTAAAACCCAAAACAAATGTGCCGTATCAGATAAATTTACTCTACAGTAATATTTTTGCTCTCATAACCATTGTAACTAAAACGGGACGTATACACGTATTTTTATAGCTGTGACAAATACGGAATTTTAATTATAGGTTATCAGATTTTTATTCTTTTTTTAATTTAATAACTAGATATAACATTTTCATATCAAATAAGAAAGGTCGCATGGGTAGTTTATAAATATAAACAAATCTTATCTAGATCTTATATGTATTCTGGATTTGGTTTGTAATTCCGTGACCGGTAATATATGTACATACATACGTGTTCGTTTATTTATACCTAATACGCTAAAAAAGTACAATTTAGGTCAACGAACATGCGCGGAACACGATAACGTACCGCAGGTATAGGATAGGTTGTCAGCATAATGTATACCCACAATTTAAAAATGTATTACACGAAAGCACAATTTGGGTTTATTAAAGCTGTACGCCCAAAACAGAGGTTTGCACAGAATAAATTCATACGACAGCCACAAATAAACAAAATTAACGTGGAACCACCCGGCGCGATTTTTTGCGCGTACACATGTTATTACGGAGTGAGTAACATATTGCTTCGGACCCGGTCACTGGTTCGTTTATTGGAACATTTCCGGATTAATAGTTTGCGTTGCTGTACTAAAAAAACTCGCACCAGATACATACAGTACGCATATTTCCAAACGGTATTTGTGACAGATTCTCGTTTTATAATTGATAGCCTGGGCTTTATTTCGTTTTTTCGTTGGCCTTCAAAGACTGCTCTGACATTCACACATGTAATACATATGAGTATTGTGTTTGTAAATGATCGTACGCCAATTAAATTGGCAGGCCCCAAACTATATGAACTTGTAGTGGCAGCTCAGTCGCTTGCATCGATTTTAACAGAGCGCGTAGATGTATGGTTAATTTTTCTATCGGCGTTGATTTTGAACAAGTTATCGGTCATTGATACATATTTATATTGGATGTTCTTAAACCTGGCCAAACCCTGAGATATTATCTACAAGCTCAGATAATCAAAAAAGTCTATGTACATATGTCCGAAAACCATATGGGTCTCTAAGTTTTGAATCTAGGTAGCTGCTAAATCATTAATTGTTAGGGAATTCATTTAAATTTGTGTGCAATTGCGGAAGGAGTCTCATTTTCAACGGATTGAAAGTGTTATCCCCACGGATTATATTAAAAGAATTGAATTCTGCCAAAGACTTCTGCATCAGTGTAGATACTATAAAACCGCATTTCGTTCCACCAATCCACACGAGCGTTCTTTTGACCGATTGTCAAATTATGTGGAATCCAATGCGAAAAAAAATTTTTTACGGTCAAATGTTAATGCAATATTTAATGTGTGTTGGTCCCACTAATACCCAAGGATACCTCAATCTCACGATACGTCACATGCCGATCTTGCAATATCAGTTCACGCACAGCATCAATGTTTTTCGGAACAACAACTGATTTTGGACGACCTTCACGAAATGCGTCAGTTAGTGAAGCACAGCCACGATTGAATTCGACGTACGTACGTTGATAGTGCTTCATCGCCAAGTGTCGAATTAAGTTCATTTTATGATGCAGGCATCAGTTGTCAGGTGGCAGCACTTGGAACGCCCGAAATCACCGAAATCCCTGGTAAAATGAATAAAAAATACTCTCAGTATGAGCATAAGGGAATCACAAATAATACAGATACAGCACTCTAGCCTTCGCCTTGGTTAAAATATTCTCTTAACCGAAGGTGCGCATAGTTTTTCTTTCCTTGTGGGAACCATCTGATATAAGTCTCCGGAAACACTTCAGTCATTGGTTTTTTGTATTTATCTCCCACTTTTGTACCCATTCCCTATGCCCCCCATTCCCGGATATTTGTGCCCTGTACTAACCTGTGCAGGTCATTTATTTTTGGTTTCTCAAAGATTACCTGTTTTCTAGTGCCCAAGGTTTTGTATTCACATCAGATGGTATGCAGTCTCTATTGCCCCTTCACACAGTCTACAACTTGGGCCCTCAATGTCAGGGTCTTTACATTTTGCTTGGAAAGCGTGAGTCACGTGTTCCTTTTGCGTGCTTTATATATTTACCGTTATTTGAATTTTTGCTATTCATTAGGTTCGTTCGTTTTGGCACCCTGCGTCATGACGCGAAAATCCAGCTGCATGACGCTGCGTTAAGTTTTTAACGCAAGCAGTGGGCCGTAGAACGATTTTATGATCGTTTTGTCTTGACGCAAGAATTATCTCTTAACCTAACAAGGAATTTTACATATCTCAAGGTTGGCCATACATACACCGCAATTAACAGTTTGGTCATTGCATTTGACCACTCAGTTCGGCGGTTAATTTGTGAATCTACCCATTAGTCACACCGTTTATTAAAATTATATTTTTGATTTACCTTTTTTCATTATCCATAACGTATCTATTTAGATGATTTACAAATCAACAACACATACACAAATCTATCGATAGCAGCGCCGATTTGTTACCATCATACAAATATCACAAATACTTCTATGTCTTTTCTACGGCGAAAATCTGCTCTCTGAGTGGATGCAAGATTCTCGACGCTGCGTTACAGCCGCGGCAAGTTCCAAGTCGTAGAATCCAAATCCAACATCCAATCGGCGTCATAAAACTTACAATAAACTAAATCGAACAGAAAACAATTACTGCGTATGTGCATGTGTTTGGCTGGATAACGTTGTGGCCAAAACCAACGAACCTATTGACTTTTATATGTTATATTATATGTATAGTATATTGGAAACATTAAACTGAAACAAGGCACTCAACATAAATGAAAAAGAGAAAGTATTAAACCGAAATCCATTTTCAATGATATTTAATCCGTCGCTGGCATTATTACTATATGCTCATAGGGGCTAAGAAACATTGCGCAAAGATAATGTAAAAAATAAGTTTGCTACCACGAACATTAACCGCGGACGGAGAGTGAACTATCTGTATGATCTATACCAGAACTAAATGAAACGGATTTAAAGGGGAAGACAAATTGTCTCCCGTCCAACCGTTCACAACCTACTATAGGAGATATATTGCATTACGGATGTTTAATACTTCACCATCGTCATTTGTCACGTCGTCGTATTGAAGATCAGATCCACGTAGTAGTTGAGTTCTAAATTATATAGAAACAGTAACTTTCTTGAAACAGTATAGCAAGTAGTAATTATTGCTTTCTTTGACGGAAAAAATTAAAACGAAGCTTTGTATAGAACGCATTAAAACGGATAAAACAAGTTTTTTACCTAACATCTTATAAAGATTAAAGTGTTTTCTTAGCACTGTTGGTTCACCCCTCACTAAGGTTAAAATAACTTTTTTCTTAATGTGGAGTGAAGCAATAGCGCTAAGAAAAAACTTGAACTTTATAAAACTATAACAAAACAACTTTAATGTAGGGCGAATATTCAGGGATATTTCATTCTGCACTCATTATTTCCATGGAAATTAAAGTATTATATCCAAGCACAATATCTGTGCTCTTTCCAGTCAGGCAAGATGGATGGTGGGTAGAGGAGCGCTGTTCTTAAATTGAACACCATGTATTTTCTGCATATTTAGATAATTTATTAGATTCTGAATACAGCCACGCTTTTATTTCTTCTCTTTAGGCAATAAATAACATCATAGTTAAAGAAAACGGAAATTACATAAGCAGGCTTTGGAAATGTGAAATGTCGACATAA
Source organism: Osmoderma eremita (assembly GCA_031763485.1). Taxonomy (NCBI): domain Eukaryota; kingdom Metazoa; phylum Arthropoda; class Insecta; order Coleoptera; family Scarabaeidae; genus Osmoderma; species Osmoderma eremita. Next base: position 297,297 of record JARFOC010000226.1, on the reverse strand, counting down.
TTTATTGTGCAGAGCTCAGATGTGCATCAACAAAAATGGTGGTCATTTTTAACAATTTCTGCAGTAGGATACTTTTTGATTGTTTGTTTTCCTTTGTGTGCAATACATTCACGGCCTAGTTATGTAATTTGTGTTTTTGTTATTATGGCGTTTTTTATTGCCCAAGGAGAAGAAATAAAAGCGAATTTCATAACCTATCTAAATATGCAGGAAAATGCAGGATGTTCAATTTAAGAAAATCTAACTGTCATTCGCTCCTCTTTTGTTTTTTAAAATATAGCAATCTATCTTACCTAACTAGAAAGAGCACAAAATGTTGTATCAGATGTCTTTGAATACTTCGATTCCCACGGAAACAAAGAGTGCACAATGAAAAATCAACCAGCCTGTATATTTTTTAAATATATATTTATTATCCTTCACATATTAATAGAGATATTTTCCAACTAATATGAGAAAAAGAATACAACAAGAATAGTATAAAAAAACTGAACATACATATATACAAATATATACATACAAGTGTAAAAAAAAGGTGTATTTAGATATTCAACAAAAAAAATATCACAGACATATGTATGTAGATAGCAAAAACAATAATCGCCTTGAGATGTACCGAATGGAACGCTGTACAAATGATTTCGATTTAAGTTTGACGTTTAATTGGGCTAAATTGTTAATAAAAAAAAATTGACTTCTCACATAAGTTGGATCAGAAGGTTAATTTATCTAAGAATAATTAAGTAGCAGAAATTAAAAAGTAATTCTAAGTAATGCAGCAATTCGATAAACAAGAAAATACTGGTGTGTAAATAAAAACGGTTAATCGAAGCTTCTAATGATGTAGGTGTCATCTTTTGAGTCATCTTCTATTGTTGGTGCGTTAATCAATGTATGTATATAAAACTATTCAAATATTAGTAGTCAGGAATTTGTCGACCTAAGTCAGGAGCGGTACCATCTTGCTGAAGCGATACTTTGAGTGCAGCACGTGTGATTCCACTGATTCCGCTTGATAAACACTTTTCGGTATAATTTGATTTCGGTTAAGAACAATAGAAAACAAATCTGAAGACTTTATGCGAAGATAATCTTTATTACCATTTAAAAAATCCCAGATTGCAGAATCTAGTATATACATATAACAAATTGAATTCGTGACAGGAGTCTGGTTTTCATGAACAGTTAACAGTATCAAATGCTAAACTGTTTACAAGTCATTCTACTTGATGCAATATTTTTACGCAGCCTGCGTATGGACTATACATAGATTTTTCTATACATACACACTTCTATGCAAACAGAATACAATAAAAATTGATCTCTTACAAACAGCCAATCACATTATCCATTAGTCATTGGTCTAGTTAGAGTAAACAGTATTTACGTGCCACGCACTGCATACAATGTTCAGTTTAAATTTAGTTCTGAGTGAACACAGTAGCTCACACGTGTAAATATACATGATGTTTGCATAGTAAAGCATTCTGGGAGACAAGAAATTATGTTATATTTCACAGTAATCGCGCTAAACATAACAAGCAAATGTAGATGCAAGTACTTAACTCTTCATTTAACATTGTGAAGAAAAAACAATTACTTTGCTTTTCAATTGGAGATTTTTAGAATAAAAAATATTCCCGGATATATTCGTTTCACACAGAAAGCAAGCGTTATGGTGAATATTTTGCAGCTAACCGATCGAATAAAAACATCACTTCACACTACAATGAGTACCCATTGAAAAAAGCAGTTCTTTTTTCAAAGCTAATATCGCATGAATCCATACACATCATTATATCATCATAAATGCGATTGTGTTCAGATTCTGTCAGTAACTACGGTAACATTTAGGAATTAAGGTACATATTATTTTTGACAGCTTTTTTCAACATTATATCTTCATCTTGTGATGACTGTAAACTAGGTCCATACCTACATCATGATTAAATAAATGTAGATACGTATATTGTCTTCCAAGTTGCCACCCTCAGTAGGAACTACAAACAAATTCTAGATTTAATTATTTATTGCAGTGGAGGGTAATGATATTTTGATTTGGTTTTATTATTTCAAGTCATTGCCTCTTATTATTTTACATTGTGATACCGGAGAATTTTTTATCATCTTTATTTTGGAATTAAATTAATTAATGTTGATGTTTGGTTTTTCTATTTGGAAATTATAAAAATATAATTTATATTCCATTAAAAGGACAAGCTAAAATCTTTGCTCCAAAAAAATTTTTTTTGTTATCATATCCAGATGACACTTGATTAACATTACATAATCTTATATATTTGTATATTTATTAAGTAAAAAATTCTAGTAGATTATATTTCTGCCACATGATAAAGGTTTTAAACCCGAATTATTATATACAACATTCCTTTGTTTAATTCCCGTATTTACAATTCGTCCTATTATTACACGAGCTTCCATTATAAAGACAATATCAAGACACCACCGAGTGCAGATCACTTGGTGGAGGCAGTGAAGATCATTTCCCCATAAGAAGTGCTGACCACTTCACCATAGTAAGTGCACAGAACTTCATCAAAGCAAGTGGGTCAAGCTTGTTCACCATAGCAATTTTTACTAATTAATTTAAGTTCACCAAAATAACTTCAACAACACAGCTCGATCATCAATTCGCATAACACAAAGCAGTCGACATTCATCACATCAATCAACATAATCTTTCATCAGTTTAAGCACAACTTCATACGTCAGAGATGTTGCAATGAAAGAGATGGAAAGGGCATTAATGATATGGCTAGAAGACCAAACCCAAAAGCGGATACCAATTGATACCAATGTCATTACAAAGATTTATGAAATTTATAGAATATTAAGAATGAGTTACCATCTACTTCTTCGCCTGAAAGGAAGCGAAAGATTCAAACAAAGATTCAGAAAACAATATCCAGCAAAATTTGCTGAAATTATTGTATCCAATTCATACACTCTTGATCAGGTTTTTAATGGTAACGAGTCGAGATTATTTTGGAATAAAATTTCAGAGAGAGAAGTTATCACAAATCAGCCGCTGGTTATAAAACAGCAAAAAGTCTCATAACAATTCATCTCTGTAACAACGCCCCAGGCGACCATTGCTTATTGATAATTCAAAATCGCCACGCTCATTTATCAGAATGAACACCGACAATCTTCCCGTTTATTGCATGGCCAATAAGAAAGCATGGGTTACTGTCATACTTTCCAATGACTAGTTCCGTTAATTTTGATAATGCACCAGGCCATCTAAGAGATTTACAACACGAAAATGTGCAATTGTATTTCTACCTAAGACTTCGACTTCTTTACTGCAGCCGTAGCCGCAGATCAAGGAATAATTTCGACATTTAAGGCGCTGTACATTAAGCGAACCTTCAACTATATTTTAGAACAAATGGAAAATTTTAAATCTGTTACAGTTATGGATGCTTCGAAAAAAGCTACAGTTTTATATTCTGTTAAGCATGTTGGAATGTCATGTACTGAGATTAAGCAATCAACGCTTAATACTTGGCCAGATATAGTTGAAGGTGACAATAGGTTATCAGTAGACCATGTATATTCTGATTTTTGAATTGGCACACACAATGGGTTTTTTACAATATCAATCTCAGCTGAGTCCTCAATCAGCTGAGGCTGATATTGTAAAATTTATGGCGGATAAAGAACTGGATGAAGATTTTTTTAGTTAATATGGTGAGTGAAACAAATGGTCGTAACAATGAGTCCGATAAAGACGAGTCTGAACCAGCTACGTTTACACCAAAAGTCATCGGTGCAGGACTTGAATTAGAGCGAAACTTGGGTGGTAATCATTTTCTAGAAAATTAAAAACAATTAAATCCAAGAACAAACGTTCAATTTCAGCTGATGGTAGCATTTAAGCCTATGTATCAAAGGAAAAATTTAATTATAGAAAACTTTGTTATGAATGTGAATATACTAATATAAGCCTAGAATATAATCATTTTTCTTCTGCTAACATGTTTATAAATAGTCGAGTATTTGCCCGATGTGATCAATAACAATCAGTACACAAACGGTAAATTCAAGTTACTTCTCAAATATGACCGTTACACTCAGTCAAGCCGTAGCTACAATGTAAGTAATTAATTTCACTAATTCCCAACTTGCCGGTAACAACCGTCTTAAGCTTTATTATTTTATTTATTATAATCCCTTTGTCAGAGTTACAATCTCCTCACCTACCATTAGTTGTGTATGTGACGAGAAGCACGTTATTGCTTTAAATTTGTAATCGACAAAATAGAAATCCTTCATTATATTGAAGTTAACGTTTCCTAGTAGCCACCAGCGAGCTTTAACTAGACTTTCATTATAGACGCCGGTCTGCTAAAGCGTGTACCGTTATTTTCAAACGAAACCCACACGAGAAAATTAACTGTCTCAAACGCAATCTGTTGCTTCCAGTCCGGACGTCAATTAGCAATTAACTATGTACTTTTTGATTAAATTAACGTCTTTCTTCGAGAAAAATTAAAAATTTACTTAACCTAACGGTCAAATGGTGCACGTAGCGCACCTTCTAATCATTCTTGTTGTGTTATTGAACGTTTCCTCTATAAAATCAAACAACGTTAGCATAATGTTGATTACCTTGTAGAGCGTAGTATTTTTACTCCTTATACCGGATAAACAACGTAATAAATTTTCAAAAAACAAGGTAAAAGCAAAATAACATATTTTTGCATCAAACCTATGTACATGCGAGGTTTGTCTATAAAATTCGTTGAATGCTATAATAAAAACACAAAAAACAGAATACACATTGAAAATACGTTTAATTAGCCTTCGAAGTAGTCGCCACCAGACACAACACACTTTTGACAACGTTCGCATGGCTTCTGGAAACTGTCGGAAAAGTCTTTCCTTGGAACCGTTTCCAGAATAATTGTCACACGGTCCTTAATCTCCTAGACGTCCGCATCCACGTAACATCCAATTTCCGGTCTCGATCGACTGTGGCCTAACGCGCCGGATGCGCCGCAACAAACGTTTGAGAACCTCTGAGTAGAATGAGGCATTCACTGTTTGGCCAGAAGGGACGAGTTCCTTATGCATGATTCCCTCTTTGTCGAAAAATGTGATCAGTATGGTCTTCACCTTGGATTTTTGTAAACGACTCTTTGTTTGTCGCGGGGAAGAAGGTGACCGCCATTCCTGTGATTGTCTTTTCGTTTCGGGGTCGCACTGGTAACACCAAGATTCGTCCCCCATGACAATGGAACCAGGAATGGACGGATCCTGGTCACACCACGTCGACGAAATTGCCACTGGTTTCAAAACGTCTTGATTTTTGCTCGTTTGTTAGGATGTGCGAAACAAATCGTGAACAAATCTTGAGTTTACCAAATCCTCATGAATAATGGTCCCCTCAGTGTCTTTGCTAATACGCACTTCTACTATTAATCACAAAGTCAATTGGCGGGTCCCAACGCCGTTCGCCCTTCACCGAAAGCGTGCAAACCAATCGTACACACATTTTGTACTTATAGCATTCTGCCCGTGAACTTGCAACAACATTTCATGAGTTTCCATTTATGTTTTATCCCATTTAAAGCAGAACTTAATGTTGTATCGTTGCTCTATGGTTTTTCGACGCACACTACTCGAAAAACTCTGTTGAATTTACTGGAATAGCACTGCTTTAGCAGCCTCGCGCAATCTCCGGACAAACACGGGACAGTTCCAGACATGTCCATGCGAGCGACCTTGTTTCAAGCGTTGAATACCAATATATTGAACCATTCACCGAATTTTATAGACAAACTTTGTATACCAGGTATTACCCCTCTCTTTTCGTATTCAATTAAAAAAAGGTATGACGACAACGGTGATCATATACACTTATCTATCAAGATGTAAGCGAAAGATCATTTGGAAGCACCGATTGGTCTTACGATCTTTTTCTATAAACGATTATTTATCATGATTCAAGATAAAAACTTATTTATCTTTATCAAACAAGGCGTAAGCCAAGGTAACACACTGTCGACAACATTATTATAACCTGACATTGGAATATGTGCCAACAAAAAGGAACTGTAAGGACAAAGGCAGAACGTATGCTGACGACATTGTAATTTGTAGTGACAATGACAAAGAAGCAATCTGAGAATATAATACAATAATGAGCGCAGAACAAATTATGAGGTAGCAAACGAATTGGAAGGTATAGAAGTGGTCAGAAAAATAAAACAACAGAGAGCAAGATGGCTGGGTCATGTGTGAAGAGGGGGGAACAAAACTACAATTTACAATATCTTGGAATGGCAACCTGGAGGACGAAGGCGTGGCCGACCCTGAACTACATGGCTGCAGGAGGTGAAGACAAACCTTGGTATAGCTGGCATATACAGGTGGCAGGAGAAGACCAAAGCCAGAAGCAAATGAAGAGACATATATATGACCTAGCGTCTTTTATGTTCAACATTCATATATATATTCGATAATGAATTTGTTAGATAAATTATCCGAATTATTGACAATTACAAAAATATTTTATTTTTGATTAATTTTTTAAATCAACTCTAGAAATTATCCATTGCAGAATAAATATTTATACTATGATCAGCACAGATATAGAGAGAATCTATCAGGACTGGAACTTTTTCTGTTACCAGCTACATCTACAGAGTCATCGAAAACAATGAGTACGAAAAAATGACTGCTAGATTTGACCAAAGCTTTCGATTCCGTTGATGGTTTTGTTCCATAAGAAAAATTAAAACACTATGGTAACATAATACCTTTTCGCCTTATCAATATCGTACAGAAATTCAGTATGACGTTCCATAGGGATCCATAGTCTATCTATTTTATTTGCAAATGATCTCTTAGCCAACACTCGTGATGCGGAAGTTTGTCTCTGTGCTGACAACATTATAATAATAGATATTACGGAGTGGGGAAACAGCGGAATAAATAATCACAAACTATAGCAGAAATCTAGTTGACGGATAACAAACTGCATTCATTGCTGCGGTTGACGATGGGAATCCACGTGCTCTCGAAGCACGTGTCGTGAATTGATCAATCTATTGTGAGATGAGGAGTGATTTGCTACAGTGAGTTTATGCTAATGAATTTAACAAAAACTCAAAGCCAGCTATAAAAAAGTAGGCATATTTGTCAATAAAACTTCTGGCTTCAGTTACGAAGATATGATAAATTAATATTTTAGAAAAGAGAATTGTTTTGGGTTACACAGTGAATGTAATACATTTAAAGAAAAATTAACTTCTGTTTAATTAATTTTCTGGACATTACCTATGTTTTGTATTAAAAAGACATACATATATCATTTTCCATTGTTTATTTACTTTTTTATATGTAAAAAACAATGGCAAAACAATTTTTCTTTGTATTTAGAAAATATTTTAAGTAATGTGTCATGTGTTAGTAAATAAACGACAAATGTTTCTTTTTTTTCTACGTAAAAGAATTAATTGTATGAAAAATATAAGACAAGAAAAAAATCAGAAACAGTTGTATTACGAACACACATGCATGGAAATTTTGACGACTTGCGTAATGGTCTTATCAGAAATATGACCGCGTTTATTGTAATTATCATTGCTGTGTGTATTTAAATACTACAACATACCTATCAATTTTGTTTGTATTCACAAGATTTACAAAGCTTCTCCTACAAAGGAATTCCACCGTATACATTTTAAAGATGATAGTAATTTATAACATCAACATTCTACCGCGTGCTCCTGAATACTATTATTATACAATTTTCATGCGCGTTCAATCAATGTATGTTCCATAGTTTACAATGGACCGATGAATATCACAATTAAGGTCATCTCTGTTCAGAGTACTGGCGATTTCGCGTTCATGCTTGCGGCAGCATACGCAGATTAATAAGGAAGAAACATGCATTGTTACTCGTGAGATTGCACAAAAATATTACAATTCAATTCCATTTAAGTTTACATAGATTGAATGGGTATGAATTAATGTACTGTGACGACAACAGCGCTACTTTCCAATATAAATTTGGAAATTTTAATGCATATAATTGTTCTTGTTAAGGCTACCCGTACCAGCTTATTATTCCAAAGGTCTTTACGGCTTATAGTTACAGTTACATATTTTGTAATAAACTTTACGTCATACCCATATATGTAACAATATCTAGGAACCAATTATTGAATCGACATTGAGTAATGCGGATTACAGTATATCATCGATAGCTGAGTGTTGCACAAACCCAATCAAACTTTAGAATTGTGGATTTCTATCATTTCGCAAAATAGAAAAAAATATGTTACTTAGCGGTATGCGAAAGCTTTCCTATTGTGTTTCAAATAACATATAGCGCATTAAAGGGGTCCTTGATATTTTAACAATAGATCGTTATTTTCAACATACGATTCGAAAAGCCAGAGCGATTTAATCCGGAACGCAATAACCCCATCCAGTAACCAGCACATGATTCGGTAAACTATTCGTTGTACTCCTGCATCGAAAGGTTAGCAGCGAGTACATTCACAAAATTCTGTGTAAAATAAAAGTAAAAGTTCTAAAATAGAATACGGTTAGCACTTAAAACAAATATATCTAAGCTTAAAAAATTATAGATGATAATTCAATCTTATTATTTTACACCTTTAAAATAATGTGAATAATTAAGCAAGTGTTGCAGATAAAAATAGACCATATACTATATATGCTGAATGCTGAATCCAATCAATACATGGCAGTTACAGCCAGTCACTATAGACAGGGCGCTTTGATTTATAGTTAGCATTGGCGTAGCTGTGAATATGTGCGTTCGTAACGGGAGCCTGTACGAATATCGAATACACCCATACGATTTTAATGGATAACAAAACATGACAGTTTTACTGTAAAAAAATGTACGCAGAACGTTTTCCAAATTGGCGTTAACCTTCGGCTGAGACAATTGTACGAATCGTGTATCGACTTCAAGGTACAGGATCAGTTATTATACGTTTTGAAGGTCACATAGACTGCAACAAGCAGAGGAGGATATTTTAAAGATTGAGGAAGCGGATCCTGGCATAAGTACGAGAACCATTACGAGAGAAGTAAATATAGGTCAAAGTACGGTGCATAAATTTTTAAAACAGAATTTATTTCATCCGTATCATGCCCAGAAATCGCAAAGACTAACAGAATTAGATTTTCCCCGTCGGGCTCACTTCTGTGAGTGGTTTCAGCGCAGAGAAGTTCCTCAGCCAGATCGTGGGTCAGCAATTCTCTAGCTATGAATTTACGTTTACCAGAGATAGTATTTTCAACTATCAAATATTCATCATTGGGCAGACGAAAACCCTGCACCAATACACCAAAGCTCCTCGCAAGCTATACGTCAATGCAGGCAGGGTTATTAGGCGACGAACTACTTGGACCGCTTCCACAACACAGCATCGTACATATTTATTTTTTCTCCAAAATACATTAGCCGAGTATTTGAATGACGTACCGTTAGCGACACGCAAACAATTATGGTTTATGCACGACGGAGCACCTGCGCATAGTGTTCGAGTTGTACAAAGCTATTTAACCGAACATCACGATCTAAATCAAAAAAGGTTCAATTGATGATGTTAATAACTATCGACCAATCTCCATTACCTCTATATTTTCTAAAATATTTGAAAAGATCTTAAAAGACCAAATCACTAATTATTTTGATAAAAATTCATTCATTATATGATGCGTAGTAGTATTTTTTTAAATTAAACACCTGTATATTTTTCAATATTTGGAAAGACACTGTAATATTTAATTTAAAAGCCCTAATACACTTTTGCCCTAATATGAATACTGAAAAAGTTAGGAGGGATTTTATTTTAATACGCGTAATACAGTTTTCTTGCATTAAAAATCGCAATAGGCTTGGTTTGTCTCAAATGAAAATAAATAATACAATTCTACAGAACTGTTAAATGTGATTTAAAATCGCTATAA
>JARFOC010000226.1:233592-248724 GCA_031763485.1 Osmoderma eremita | reverse complement strand
GCATCATTCAATTGCTTTCTTCTCAATTGCACCTTAATCAACACTGAAAACACTGAATCATTGCTAATTTAACCGAAACTGTAGCATTAATAATAAGAAAGTTAGCATTAGTGCCCCGAAATTTTTGAACCCCCGGTATATGTATATGGAGGTAATGCAAACGAACGACTTGAAAGAGATGATTTGGTGTATAGGTGGAACGCCACAGAGAAGCTCCCATTCGGACGGTTCTCCGACAAATATTGATTTAGATTTAGCGTATTGTCTTAGGGTTATGAACTTTGGGGTTTATCTATTGTGTTCCTGTACAGGCTGCCTGCAATATTTTGTTTCATAATAAGGATATTACCGGCATATGATGAGTACCAGATAGCTTTGTATAGTTTCTAAATGGAAATCAACACAGATGAGACAATATCTAATTATTTCTACCTCTTTCAAGGCTCAAATCATGATATTGTTACTTTAAAATTGCACATCATTCGTTTGATATATTGCAATGCGTCAAATGTGATTTTTGGGCGGTTTGTTACTTCGAAATGTTACTTACAGCACATGTTATTTAAATTCATTTATTAATATGATTTCGGTTCGACGTGTTATATTCGGTTGAGGTAACTAGGCAACATTTGAAAAATAATATGACAAGTAAAATGAATATAGGTGAATGTTGACACGTACAAAAAAGAATATCGAAAGCCTAATGATGGTTATTTATTAAGTAGAATTTTGAATAAGTTATTGTATAAACGAATTTTGACAATACTACATTTGAATTCATAAATGCCTTAACTACCCTTGTATATTGTAAATAATATCCACCATCATTCTGTATGGTCTTTCTCAACTTCTCTCTTCCTTACTTCAAATTACCGCTTTCTCTTCCTCCCTTTGGGCAATTTACCACTTTAATTTAACGACTTTAGCTTCTACAAATTGGGACTTTGATTGGGGATATTTTGAAATCAGAATGACATATGAAGGGATAAATAAAGTCTTTGTACAATCCCAGTCATAGTTTTATTATCGTAGTGCAACAGAAACTATAGAACTGATATGATTATTAACGGAAAAGATAGTGCAGCATCAAGCAAAATTCCAGTGTCCTTGATTTTACTTATACGATCTATAAGAGATGCTAGAATGGTTCGTGCTAAACCCTTAGCAATTACTATTAATTTATCTGTGCAAACATCGACTTTCCCAAAATTATGGCAGAAAACTAGAATCTCCCAGATATTTAAAAAGGGTTCAAAATCGGAATTTGCTTATTACCGTCCCATATCCATTTTGTCCAATTTCGCCAAAGCTTTTGAAATTTTATTATTTCACCATCTTTACGAACGTCTTTCATTTCACCTTATCAACATTGTTTTGTTCGTGGGCGTTCAACGGTTAGTAACCTTGTCAATATCTCGCAATTCATTTATGGGGAGTTGGACAGGCGGGGCCATGTTGATGTGGTGTATACTGACTTTAGTAACGCTTTCGACAGCATTGACCACGGGATTTTACTTGGAAAATTAGATTGCTTGGTCTTACTGCAACTTATGGAATCCTATTTGAGTAATGGATCTAACTATGTGCTTTATAATGGTTTTAGGTCATACGAATTCCTTCCTACTTGTGTTATTCCGCAAGGATCCAGCTTGGGGCCTTTGTTTTTTGTTTTATACATTAACGATTTGTTGTAGCACTTCTTTTGTCCAGTTTTGGCTTACGCTGATGATATTAAAATTTAATAGTTCAATTGCTAACTTCGGTTACGTCTTAAACTTGCAAACAAATAGCTATTACATGGCTGAATGCTGTTCCAAACACAATTTGAAATTAAATACTAGTAAATGTTGCTTTGTTTCATATACTAGAAATAATCATCCAATTACTTCCTCCTATTTGTGGAATCATAATGTATTGCAGAGGGTTGAAACAGTACAGGATCTTGGCATACTTTTTGACCAATCTATGAACTTTGCATCACACATTACTGGCCTCTGCTTGTCAGCATCTAAAACATTGGGATTTCTCATCCTTTCTTGTACAGCCTTTCAAAGTATATAACTTTTGAAAATATTATACTTTAGTTTCGTTGTGAGCAAGTTGGTGCATGCCTCTACTACTATTAATTTAAATATCTTTTGTATTATCCTTTTCCTTTTTTTGTATGTACTCGCTTTGATAATATTTTTGTCCTATAGCTGGTAATCTGTTGGACAATAAAATGAAATGACATGAAACATTCGGTGGAAAACCATAATTACCATCATTGAAACTTAATTCGGTGAAATTGTCACTAAGGATAACGCGGGCTAATATCTACCATGTTATTGGTGCAATTGATGCTCTACTCTTTTATATTTTTAAAGATATTTTAGTAATTTTAACCACTCTATCAATAAAAATTGCAGCGCAAAAAGCATAGCTTACACTAGTGCCGCAGTTTCAATAAATATTAGTTAGAAACACCTACGACATCCTTACGATGTGAATTTGGTCATGCTTGGCTCCCCGGTAGTCCATTCTTTTTATGAGAATGTCTTTTATATTCACCTGAGAAATGACGGATTTTTCTTAATGATCTAATGATTTCTCAGCATCATTGACATTAGCGATTTGCCAAATTTATCTACCTAGGCACAAATATATATCAAAAGAATTGAAGGGAATCAAACTTATTTTAATTTGAATCAACTTCTTTCGATTTGAAGTTTATCTGGCTTTTTTTTTAATCAAAAATTTCATTGCTCTCACTATTTCTTACTTAAGCATAAATTTTTCTTATTTCTACTGATCCAAGTTTTTCTTGTTAACTATTTCACTAAAAAGAATTAGTAACTCAATTGGAAATTAGATTTTCTTTCCGGTTCACATGTGTTCCAACTATGCTAAAGTATTTGAAGGTCTCCATTGAAAGCACTTCCTGTTGTCGCCGTGGAGAACGTCCGCGGTAAACAGGAGCGATTCATCAAAAAATCTCTCTTACAAATGCACGCGATGATACGTCATTGTAAAATCTGTAATATTTCAATGTCCGCACCGGCGTTTAGGTCAATATTTCACTGGCCTGGCGCATGGAAAGGCCGTAAGAGTCTCTCGTTTTCCCAACACACATACAGCTACGAGTATACATACATCAAGCGACAACACGAACAGATCCAAACTCCCCGCACAACATTGTCACATGTGCTTTATAATACTTAAATTTAAAAAACTTTGAAATTAGAGTATGTACGAGAGTTGGTTCGAATAGAAGTCAATATAAATCCTATTTTGACTATTATAGTAATGCCACCTCAAAATTTTTGCAAAAGCTTTGTTTGGAAAATATATTCTTTTTCCGAATTTGATCGTGTTTACGAATATGGCCATGCATCAGGCAAATATTCATGAAAAAAATGCAAATATTTTATATAAATATTATGAAATATGCAAAACTATGTCGTTATAAAATAACGCACAAAACATGAATAATTAGTATTGTATATTGAACACTTCACTTATAAAGAGCATTTTTTTGTAACGTTAACATAGAGATGACTTAGCAATAATTGCAAGGAGAAAAGAAGATCTAAAAACAGCATTTCAGACAGTAGAAGTTAAAGTCAAAGAAAGAGGACTGGAGATCAAGGAAAATGAAACAAAATACATGCATTGCAATAGAAATAGAGAAAAACCTTTTCATAGTTTAAGAACAAAGAATCATGAATTCCTGGACTCTAATATATCTAGGAACATTAGTAAGCAAAAGAAAGGAAAGATTAGATATTAAGAGAAGAATGGACAGTAGGAAAAAGTACAAAAATGAAAATCTATAAAACAATGATTAGACCTGTCGTAACTTACGCAGCAGAAACAACAAGTTTGACGTTAAAAGAAGAAGAACAACTAAAAGTATCTGAAAGAAAAATTATAAGATGCACAACGGGATTAAAGAAGATTGGTGGGGACGAATACAGGTTACTTATGAATCATGAAATTGAAACGATAATGAAAGGAGAAAATATTGTCAAAACCTATAAAATCTGTAGAATTCAATGGCATGAACATGTATTTAGAAGAGAGGAGAAAGCGGCGATTAGAAGTATGACAGAATGAAATCCCGTGAAGAGTAGACCAAGAAGAAGACCTAAGGTGAAATGGAAGGAACAAGTGGAGAAAGACCTGAAAAAAATGAACATAAAGAATTGGGGAAAATTATTAAGAGATAGAGAACAGTGGATGAGAGTCGTCAATGACGCAAGAATACACCAGGATTATGAAGCACATCTACACGTGGACTAATCCACCACAACAACGGATTTACAGAGTTTTTGCAGTTTTACACCTAGAATTTCTGCGGAAATGTACAGCTTTACATACTACACATAGGTATTTCCTCCTGGTAACATTAAGCGGTATAATAGGCAACCAGTTATACCCTAACGCGTCGTTAGTCGTTAGTGAAAAAAAAACACAATTCCTTGTGCAAAATATTTCTTTATTAATTTAATATTTTTTTAAAAATACATCTGAAAGCCCGTACACGTAGTGCATGTGATGGAATATCCTCAGAAAACTTGCTGTAAAATTAGACTTCACGTTTGTTATGTTTTGTTTCTCTTAATTAATCGTCAGAATAAAACGATTGCAAGTTGAAATTTTGCACAAATTCTTCATAGCTTGTATATTACAATGTTTATTTATGCAAGTACGCAACACTTCTTCTCCTGTCCTCTTCAGCGTCTTCACACGGGTCCTTTCTCCGAAAGAGAAAAATACACCCACTCAACTAACCATCCCCCAGCAACGCATAGAAGAGAACCACTCCGATCCACCAACATTTATTCCATACATCAACAGATATTGATGGCGGCGAAAGTGTCTGTCAAAATCTGAGCGGTGCATAATAAATAAATTTGTATTATTTGCCGTGGAAGTGCCCCGCATAATGCAGCAACGTTAGATTTGTGTCGAGGAGACAGCCACTCGCCATCAGGCGATTCCGCTAGTAGTACGGAAACATAACAGTGAGACCGCGAAACGTATCTGTCGCCCGATTTGGGACGCGTTTTAGCGACGATTTAAGCGGCGAGTAAAAGGACCATTTTGACGGTTTCTCCGGTAGAGTCTATAATTCTCCGCTAAAGTGGTCGCCTTCGTTTGGGGTGGGTTTCGAGCGGAAACGCGACCCATTTTTGTCGATTTTTTCTCTTTCTACGTATTGATGGGTCGTTCGTCCATTGTTAATGGTTTCTATATGTATTACGATCGACGTGTCATAGGAAAAATTAATGGTTGATACTAGACGTCTCAGTTATTTTTTTAGATGCGAAATTAATCGATGATAGATACGAATCGTTAATTGTACCTCTTCACAAAGAAGTTGAAAAACAATCTACCCTAAAATTTGCAGCATCGAGGAAAATTATCAAATGACTACACATTATAACATTACATTCTTGCTTCCAATTTTTGTAATGTTAGTAATCGTTTTTGCATGACTTGAGGCTCACCAGAAGATCAAACCATAAAGGAGTCGAGATCCAAACTGTGAATAATGAAATTACATACAGATATCCCTTTCAATTAGGTCTTTTAGACGGTATAATAGCATAGCATAGGGAATAGCATGTGGAAGGCAATTGTGATGCAAGGTCTTCTACATAAATCTGCGAATTTAATGCACTCTTAATGTTTACACCCACAGATTTAAGAGATGATTTGATCGATTTGCTATTTGATGTCAAAAGAGAATTCTCATACATCAAACCTTTTCAATTTCAACTGCATGCCACCGCACAACTCCACCCCATTCGAGCTAGCAGACATGCAGCTAGAGTGGTCTGTATGTAATAGAAGATTAAAGAATATATTTGGTAAATCATTGCTGAAAGTAGAATAGCTATGTTGGTTCTGGACCAAAATCCCATAAGATTTAACACAGGGGTCTCAATTCACATTTCCGTCATCTTGGATTTCATGAGGAGAGATGGGAGAGCCCTGAGCACATCTCAACCTTTCAACTACAAAGGCTATCTGTTATAATCGAACGGCTATGTGGTATAATTGAACGGCTATCTGTTATAATTGAACGACTATCTGTTATAATAGAACGGTTATCTGTTATAATAGAACGGTTATCTTTTATAATTGAACGGTTATCTGTTATAATTGAACGCCTATCTGTCATAATCGAACGGCTATCTGTTATAATCGAACGGCTATTTGTTATAATTGAACGGGTATCTGTTATAATAGAACAGTTATCTGTCATAATTGAGCGGCTATCTGTTATAATAGAACGGTTATCTGTTATAATTGAACGGCTATCTGTTATAATTGAACGGCTATCTGTTAGAATAGAACGTTGTAGTTGAACGGTTGAGATGTGCTCGGGGCTCTCCCATCTCTCCTCATGAAATCCAAGATGGCGGAAATGTGAATTGAGACCCCTGTGTTAAATCTTATGGGATTTTGGTCCAGAACCAACATAGCTATTCTACTGATGAATATAATCAATAAAAGTGGACAATTACAGATCCTCGTTTTAAACGGTCTAATATACACTATTCAATTCAATTATATTTTACTGGAGAAGAGCATGATGCACATGTCAAAATAACTCAATTTCAGGTTCTCAGGAGCACAATTATAAAGCATGATACATTTTTAAATTATTAATGTAGCATATTTTAAACTTCTGCCATTCAAATCATAAATTCCTATAGTTTCTCATAATTTTTTCAAATAAAACTTATTTGTTTATTTAACTAATTTTATTTTATAATTAAAAATACCAAGAGGGGTATTTAAAGATCTATATTAATTTTAAAACGTGGAAAAATAACAAAAAAACGCCGTGCATTTGACAAAACATACAGACTTGGATGCATTTTCTTTCCGAGGCCTCGATCGAGACAGTTTGACGTCACTCAAATGTATCGAGGCCTCGTAAGGTAGCTTGCTTTAAACCCTAATAGGAACCACCTATCTTCTGTGCAGTTGTAAAAATTCCATCAACGATAAAACGATTTATTAGGCAAGTTAAAGGATGGATGATTGAATAAACCAGTATATACTACTTTCTATACATCTCCATATTCTTTTGCAAAAATCCACTGCCAATTTGGCTTGTTCATAGTGGTTTTGCAATATTATTTTCCAGAAATTGTTTTGCGGGATAAAATGAACATATTTGTAACTAAAAAGCAATAATCTATGGAGGTCTTTAATCCCGAAATAATTTTGCAGATGCATAGAATGGAATTGATTAGCGTATACTTTGAATTTTTAAACAATGAAAAGACGTAGATATAATGCAGAAGTATGTCCGATATCATTACTAAAACGGTCTTATCTATTGCGCTATCATCATTCATTGTTGACGATAGAACAAATCAACCACCATTGATAAAAGAAGTTGTTGATAACAAGTTTCGAAATATTCCTTTTACGTATCGATTTTAACAGCGTCAGTCCTCAATTCCCACGGTCATTCTTGCATTGCATCACCACCAACAGAAGGCTTATAACTGTAACAGTAGGTAGGTATAAAAAAGGAGGACGGAAACCCTTCCGCTACATAAAGCCGTCACCAATTTCTCGCACGAAAATCAATCAATAATTTAAAATAGAGGAAGTGCAGTGTAGCGGAAGCAGCGGCGATGCATTTTTTTTGCGTTTGAGTCTTCGTACGATCGACCCGACAACCCTTTTGCCACGGATCGGAAAAAAAATGCCTTGGTTCTTTCCGAATTTTCTACCTGATGTCGGGCTGACTATCGGGTAACGGGTCCGTTTCAGTTATACGCGTTTATATAGATCTACGTGACGCATATGTTTGGTATGTATAAATGTATACGTTGCGTACATCATCCAGAAGGGTTGTTATGAACCGCGGACCCTTCAGCTTTACCGTTACGTTGGAGTTATTTGCCTTCGTTTCAACTCTGGGACACGTTGTCGCTTGGTAGTATGCTTATATCTGTCTCTGAAAGGGTACGGTTAATAACGGCTGTGTCATCAATATTTTTTTGCTTATATGCGAAGTGTTTAGTTGAGCATGCGTTGTTATATACCTAGTAAAAAAAGGTTTCAACATTAAAAACAAATCTAACTTTTTGATAAGCAAGACAACTTTTGTAATAGATATAATTTATGATATGCATTGGGTATGTCACAAGGTTCTCTTCTGGGACCCATGCTCTTTTGCTTATATATATAGAGGTATAAATAAACTTCCTCTTTCTGTAGATAATACTTGTTAATAGTACTTGCAATAATCCACTAGAAACTGTCTTTGTGCTTCTCCATTCGCTTGGTATCTTGTATGAATCCGTGATGTTAATATGAAAAGGCTTTCCAAACCTCTTTTTGCATTTCGTAGTGTAATGTGAATTATTATTTCCCTTCTATATAAAGTACGCTTTGTACTTGTAACTTATCCTTACAGTCACAATTGTAGATATTTATGCTTATAAAAAAGTTGTCTTTCTTTTACGTTGAGTAGATTACCAATGTTACAAAAAATGTAAAAATTATAAACAAGTTTTTTTTTTCTAATACAAAATAGTAGCCGTATTCTTGTAACCAAAGAGTAATAAAGTAATAAACAATAAAAACAAACATTTTTATTATTTACTTGCAAACCTTACATTTTGTACATAAACTTCTTCTATTCTAAAATAGATTTTAATCTAAAACTATTTTAAAAGCAATTTATATCTACGAGTATATATAACAAAGCGTTGAATGTTTTGAATGCCTTAAGAAAAAAGTAACATAACCCTCTATTGTGAAATTAATTAGCTCGGACAGTATACGTATATTGACAAATTACAACACGTATGTAGGTATTTATTCACCAACAGTAATAATACATTGAATACGAGTGCATGCCTAAAATTATTTATATTAATATCACTTACTTTTGCAAATTTCAAGTGGGATCATACACTTCACACTATATAACATAACCACATATGCAAACAAAATAGAAAATCGACATGGGATATTTCCGATGTTTCTCGAAAACAGTCGAATAAGTAATTTACACTACTTTTTGAAGACATATTACACTGCCGCGAGTAGTCCTTGCAGACAACTGTAATTGTGATTGTTTAGAGTTAAAATAGAGTAATTTGACCATTAGTGTGAATGCTAGAGTACAATTTACACCACTTTTTTAACTCTGAAACATTTACCATTAACTCTAGCTGTTTTACACGGTCCAAATTTCGAAAAATCAAAAACAATCAAAATAAACCTACGCAAGTTCGTTATAATATAGAAAATGGTTAAAAGGATCAAGAATCAAGGTGTATGTGGTGCTGTTGTGGGGCCAGTGACACGAATAGAGAAAGTGTTATGAGTATAATTCGGGAAGATTGGATATTTTTTGTAAGAAAACAAAGAGGTGATATGAAGCCAAGTCAAAGAATGAGTGTATCTACCAAAAATGTCCAACCTATAGTTCTTAAACCTTATACGAATGCATACGGTAGGATGGAAGTTTTGAGACTTTTAAGAGAAGTGAGCGAAAGCCAAAATATTTTAATAACATTCTATATTTTAAATAAAAAATAAAATTTCTGGAGAATGAAATGAACTTGAGAATAAAAAATTGGTTTTATTGTTATTAAAAGCAGATAATAATAATTTTATCTACAGGCCGTGAAGGCCTAGGGCTAATAAGATGCTAATATTAGGAACACTCTAGAAGTCCTCTACAGACTATATTTCTCCATTCCCGTCTGTTCCCTACCATCTGCTTCCAATTTCCCATTTTCATTTTTTCTAGATCTTCATCCATTTTATTTATCCACCTCTCTCTTGGTCTCCCCTTTCTCCTTTTCCCTATTGGCTTTCTGGTAAGTGCTAATTCTGACAACTTATCTCTGCTTAGTCTTTCTGCATGCCCCGGCCATCTTTTTCTTTGGGCTTCGGCAAACGCTACGATATTGGGGCTTTCATATGCATCTTCTACTTCTAGATTTGTGCGTCTTCTCAATCCTGCTTCGGTTCTTACTCCTCCATATATAGCACGTAGCATTTTTCTCTCCCATCCTTTTACCTGCTCCTCTTACACCCATTTTCTTCAATATTAACTCCCAAGTAGACAAATTTACTTGCTCTCTCGAAAACATATTTTTTGCCGTTGTTTGCGCTCACCACCCTCTCCTCCCAAGGATTTTCCCATCACCATATATTCCCTTTTATTTTGATTTATTTCCAGATCAAATTTCCATGCCTCCTGTTCCAGTCTCGTTGCAATTTTCCTTAGTACATTTTTTGATCTTGTGATTGTTGTTAGGTCATCTGTGAAGGCCATAAGCTGGTGTGGTCATTATTAAATATGGTTCCCGTGGTCTTTATTTCGCTATTCCTTATTATTATTTCTGATGTCAGGTTGAAGAGTGTCGTTTATAGAGGATCCCCTTCTCTCGATCCTCTTCTTATTTCAAATTCTCTTGATTTGCCCCCATTCCATGATATTCTTTTCTTTGTATCGTCCAGAGTCATTTTCACCATGGTATCTATACATTTCTCTCCTATTTATTCTGTCACACGCTTGTTTGAAATCTATATACAATGTATGCAGTTCAGTTTTGTATTCATTAAAAGTAGGTATAAGAACAAAAACTAACCTAAATAAAATTTCTTATCATTGCTGACTGTATTTTTTTAAATATTACTTTGATGTTCAATGCCCGCTTTTCAAATTTACTTTTAACGTGTCTTCTCTGAACTAGATCTTACCTTACTAAATACAATGGTGGTCATCATTAGTTGAGTTCGGGACCAATAAAGCATTGCTGATTTCTGATCAAATAAGTTTATCTTCATAGATTTTTGTTTTCAAATGAATTAGATTTTTGGTAGTGTTTTGATCAGGAGGTGGTATTTACTAGAATTATTTTCTAACTAAAACAACTTTAGATTTAAAAAGGTGGAATTATAAATCTATTCTGTATCTTATTCATTTGTTTTTCAATTTTGGTAATACATAACTCTACCTGTTCAAATTATTTTTTTTTATGAAGTGTAGACAAATAAATAAAATAATTGTAGCATTTTCAGTATATAAAAAGACGTTGTCCGCCATGAAGGCATCTAGTTAGCACACACTGCATTATTTCTTGGCAATGACAGATTCATGTTTAAACAAACCAAGCTAACAATGATTCATTTATGCTTATTTTTTCATTCTATACCTTTTCTTCATCATATAATCTTTCTCTCAATAAAAGCCAGGTCAGTCGCGTGCCCGGCATAGACTTCCATCGCCCCAGCGTATGGTCGACCGACTCGGGGTGTCCACTATGGGGTGCGGTCTGCTTGACTGACCACCCCTTAGTGGTCAAGGAGCGTCCGCGCCCTTCTGGCTCCCGTCCGGACGTCGCGTCGCAGCGGACATGCGCCGCATTATTTGCTACAAGATGAAAGCGACTCGTGACAAGGGGGATTATACGCTAAAAATTGACCGAATAATTTGGATTCTAAAGCCGTACCGGCTCCGTATTAGGTTATTTACCGCCGTTCTGGTCAAAATAAACGACGTACCTTGATTTATGCTCGTCTCGTTCCGTCTAAATTTAGACCCCCAGATGTAGTAGGTTAGATGCCGAGGAAGTTCGTAATGGTGATAGACTCCTGAACTTGTTTCGGGTTGTAAAGGAGATAAATTGGTTCTGTGTTGTTGTATATATATATATATATATATATATATATATATATATATATATATATATAAATAGTTACATATATTGGGGATTAATATAAATTTGAGATAAGTGTTACAATTAACATGTCGATGAAACAACGAAAATTCAGGAAGGGATGACTAAGGACTGGTGCATTCAAATAGGCGTTGGAAGTAATCCCAAATACGAAAGTGAGAAGCACTATACGATCAACAGTACTTTATACAAGTGAACTTTGAACATTCAACTAAAAAGGGAAACAGGCTTTGGAAATACAGAAAGAACAGTTTTCTTGTATAGAAGAACTAACAAAGAACTAATGGATTTGTATGAAGAACTAACAGTAATAGCCTTAATACGCATTCAATCAATAAGATTGTTGTAGAAGAATGCCAGTAGGAAGACAGAGGGAGAGAGAGAGAACAGTTAGGAAAGTCCTGATTTGTAGTAACGAGAGAAGACGTATTAAAGGTAGGTCAACAAATAAATGGTTGCAAAGATTGTAAAGAGATCTTGCAGGTTTATAAATAAAGATTTGGAGACAGCCATAAAAGTGCTGATTTGCAGGATCGAAGGAAGACGAAGCAGATGAATATCCAGAATGGCTAGAAACATAAAGAGGTGTTGCGGGTTTAGGAGTAAAGTGGCGAACAGAGAGGAATAGAGAAAAATACGTTCAGAGACCATTGGCCATTGGCTGAGGAGCTGAACAAGATAACGCACATAAATCAAGGCTGATAATGTAATAAGATATGGAAGGAAAGTAAATCGTAACCGCTTTATTGTAGAAGAATCAGAAGAGCACCATCGTATTTAGTAACGAAGTTTCTTGTGTGGAAATAATCACCTCTTTACAGTTTATTTTTCACATATTTATATTGTTATTTCCCTTTATGATTTAACTTCACCAAATTCACTGCATGGAAGTGTGGCGATTTCTGATTACAGATGATCGCTGGTGAATAAAATTGAAAGTTTTGAATAGTAATTGATAACTTCTGTCTGATTTGGTAAGGTAGTTATATCCTGAACACAAAAAAAAAACCATTATAATGTTTCACGCAAAAATTATTTTTTACACCAGAAAATAAGAAGGAAAAATATCTTTAAAAAAATATATTTGAGAGAAAGATATAATATTTTATGATTTTTTGAATATTTGACATCAAGGCGGTCACTTTTAAGCGTCCAGTAATAGTCAGTCAGCCATTTGCCTTGGTACCGCGTCTCCATACATCAAACACAGTGGTGGAACTTTGTTACTAACAAATCTCAAATTTTTAAGGAACATATGCAAAAATGCTTCAAAAAAATTTACTTTACACGACATGTTTCATCTCGATGCTTAATTGTATTGCAAGCTAAAAGTGGGATACTTTCGCGTCACCATGAAGTAAGTTCTGATTTCTAGATTTTAATCCCAAAAGTTCGCCTTGCTCCTTTGGACACGTTTGAACCTCGAACTAAATCGTTACAGCCTCCTTGTGTAATTAAATGCGATATTGTCAAGATGGTATTTGCTTCATATACTGGATCAGTTGTTGGATGAAATTAGCAAATTTCAATATTGATCTAGACCTCTTAAAACAACGGTGAGCACGTAAAGGTTGGAATAAATTCATTTAAAATTCAGGTGCTCGGACCAGTCGATTTTTGACTTTAGTTGCTGTTTTTCTGATGATTATTTCATGTATACAGAGTGGCCCACTAACATGTTATGACAGTTCATTTTTTAATGGAAACACCTTTTTTATTTCATTTTTAAATTCTACGTCAAATTCTGAACATATTTTATGTATCATGTCTTATATCTGAATTCAACTGTTATTTCCAACATTTGATGAAATAATTTTTATTTTTTATTGCATTTTACTGGTTTTTCTAAATAAATAATAATATGTTGATGTTTCAAGTTGCAGCGTATTTTTCTCGAAAACAGTTGAATTAAGGTATAGGACATGATACATGAAATATATTCAGAATTTGACGTAGAATTTAAAAATTTAATCAAATAAAGGTGTTTCCAATGAAAAGAAAATAAATGACCTGTCATAACATGTTTTTTGGTGACTCTGTATACATGAATTATTCATCAGAATAACGGCAATTAAAAATAATTGACGGATCCGAGCGTCTCTTCGCGAAAAAAAAAACATCTGAATTTTAAATGAATTTATTCAAACCTTTACTTCCTCACCGTATACGCAATATATTGCAAATAATATTTTGGATTTACTGTAGGTAAATATCAATAAGGCACACAACAAGAAAAAATTAAAACCCCTACCCAAATAAACAGAAAATATACCATCCATTATTTTCCTGTGAGAATTCTCTGGCCGACAAGTTAAACATAACCCCATTCGATCCACTTGTGACTTAACCGATTTGTTCGGAAAACTATTATATTTGTATCGGCTAAAAAAAAAAGCCGAGTGTGTGTAAAAGGTTCTCTCTCCTGCCTTTTATGAAAAGCCAGACAACCTACCTGACTTACAAACGCAGTCAGTACGAACTCGGTAAGACTGGCTCACACCGTTTTAGAGGTACACGTATTACATCCAAACGTGTCGCTATAACCGAGGACCGGGATTTTAAAATAAACGGCCGATTTTTTTTTGCTTTGTGTCGCAGACATTTAATCCCGGAGAATGGTATTGTAACTGGATGACGTTGTGATACTATTAAATGAGAAAAAAATGTCTCGATTGTCGTCTCCGTACCATTTTTTTCCCCAACCCTCTCAGGGTTTTAAATTGGACAAATGTAATCCGTAGATACTTTTCAGTGCATGACCGCATAAAAAAAATGTTAAGAGAAATTTATTGGCAATCTATTAATCATCTCATTGTGTTCTGGAAAAAAAGGAATTCATATGAAAGAGTTGGTGCGATTTAATACCTACTGGTTAATTTTAAACTGTTGATGCATTGGTATTGTAAGAAATGGAAGAGTTATTATTCTATATTGATCTATTTAATTAAATGAGAATTATTGGTCAATTGATTCGATTTCGTTCCAAATAGGCTGATTCATTCTCGACCCTTACCATGGGGATCTCGCTTATTATTAGAGATAGAGGGTAGGTTTAAATTTGGCAAAGTTGCTAAATTTAGTGTTAGTTATGAATTCGAAGAAAAAATAAGCCTGTGACAAATGACGTTCGAAAATTTTTTTAAAAACAAAAAAACCCATTCTCTTTTTTTACCTCCAGCATTTTTTTCGGCCTTGCCGAATGATGGGTTATTATTTATCTAGACAATACAATGTTTATATAAATATTGCAAAAAAACACATTCACTTTACTATTTGTAAAATATTCCGTCGATTTTCATTCAAATTATTAACAACAAATAATACGCGGCCTGGGAAAAGATCCATTCTTGACCAAGTGTCAAACAAGATCTAGAGAAATGGTACGACGTATTGTCGTTCTGGATACAATTGTAAA
>JARFOC010000226.1:216774-227439 GCA_031763485.1 Osmoderma eremita | reverse complement strand
AAACAGAAGTGAATGGGGATTGATCTACCCCGCAATTTTTCTTTCCAGATCTAGAAAGCTTTAGAAGCGGCGATACCTCTTAGGGGTGACTAGCCAAGTAAGTATTAATTGTTATAATATATATATAGTATTATAACAATTAATACTTAATATATATTCTCTAAGGTACTTTTTAAATAAACTCAAAATTTCGAATATCTATTAGATTACGTGGTAGCTTATTATAAAATTTACAACCAAGATAGTAGATATTGGCTTTTTTGATAAATTGCCTTTCGATGTGGAGGCGGTAGAAGATAATTGTTGGTGCGTGTATGAAGCGCAAGAGAATAATTATATGTGCAAAATTTTCCTTTATATTTATATACGAAACATAGTGTTTCATATATATACATACCATAAAATGTAAGAATGGAATTATTTTTAAAAGCATTTCTGTATGACTCATTATACTTTATACAGTGGCGGCTCGTGGGTAATTTGCCAGGTGAGGCGATTGCAACAGCTTAAACTTCTTTAATCACAAAGAAAAGTTGAATAGATTTCCCCGTTACCCTTGAGGTACTATTCTTAGAACGCGTTGACTTTTTTGTTTGGGAAGTTATCGCCAATAGCCCTACATACCCAATTTAAAATTTATTTTTTATATATCAAATTTATACGTCTATCCTTCAAGTTAGCAAATCATCAAATTGACTGTTTTTACAAAAAATAGATATTAATTCTTTTTATATTGGCAATTTAGCTAACCCGTTAAGTTTGTCTTGAGACATTGTATTTCTAAGATACGTCTTTATACGTCTTAAACAAGAAAAATTTCTTTCAACTGATACACGTGTGGCAGGAATAGTCAAAATTATACTGAAAAGCTTGTAACTTTCTGGAAAAATGTCTTTATATTCTGCATAAATTAGTTTCATAAATTGAAAGTTCGTTAATCAACCTGTCTTTATCAAATATGTTGGGATATATTTCAAATAAGCAATCGAGTGTTTTCTTGGGAAAATTTTTAGTATACTCAGAATACTTTGAAGAATCCACAAGAGCTAAAAGTTCTAATTTACTTAAATTAGCAAAACGAGTATTTAATTGTAAAATAACCTAATCAAAAATTTCGTAAAATAAAACTTTGTATTTATTAAAAATTTCTTCCAAAAGCAATGGTGCCCCACGTCTTGTTGGAAATTCAGTTAAGTTTTTGCAGCCGTTAAAAATCACTGAAAATTTTATTTCATATCTGAAGTTCTTTATACGCAAGGATGCAATATTTATTTGTTCTGAACAATATTTAATATTTAAACATTTCTTTAGCAAAATTTGGAATAAAAGATGGGTGCAAACAAAAATTTCACGATATATGAAAGTCAAAATTGCAAATTCAAAATCATTAAATTGCTTGAGACAACCTCTTGCTGCATTAATGGATTCCGATCCCGAATCAGGGCCCTCCACAATAGTTTTAAACACTAAAATTAAATTATTCCACTCTTCGGCTACTAAATTCAAAATTTTCGATCGCGTGTATCAACTTGGTTAATATTGATTACCTGAATTGATTTTGTTTTATTATGAAAATAAATAAATTTAGTTTTTCGTAATATTTAGGTGTATCCTTAGAACTTATAATCATATTAATGTCATCAGCATACATGACCACCTGATCCACATGACTGATATGTGTAGGAAAATCATTGATATATATATTAGAAATAGTGTAGGACACAGAACGGAGCCCCAATAGTTACATCTAGAGATGGCGATTGGAAATCGTCTATTGCTACGCTTTTGTTTTCTGTTCGTAAGATAGGATTTAAACCAATTTAATGAGACTCCGTTAACACCATTTTTAATTTATACAAGAGTATATTGTGATTAACTAAATCAAACGCCTTCGAAAAATTGCCAAACTTTGTTTATCATAATCTAAGTTGTTATATACATTATTTAAAAAGTTAAAAAAAAGCTGTATCTGTTGACTTATTTGGACAAAAACCGTGCTGGCTGGTGGATAAATGATTAAATGATATTAAATATTGAATTAGTTGCTTATTCATTATTGATTCACATATCTTAGAAAAGACTGGTAATAAATTAATTGATCTATAATTTGAAAGATTATTATGATCTTCTTTTTCAAATAGAGGCTTGATTAGAGATAGCTTAAGTTTGAAAGGAAATAAACCTCGATTAATGGAGTTCCAATGAATTATATCATTAAATAATACATGATCGGATATTGACTGGTGAGATAGAGTTGTGAAGTGTTCATTAGATTTATTACACATTTCAGATTTGTCTAAAAAGCCATCAGGCATGACATCTGCATATTTTTTGTTGGTATAATTTGCATTTTCTCTGATTATAGACCAACACAGCTTTGCTTTTATTATGGCGCGAATTTATAATAAGCTCCTATTTTCAAATCTACTTTTTCGTAAAAAATCTTTATAGATTTTTTCATACTATATGAAGTCCGCAATAAAAGCGGGGTTATGTGTACTTATGTCTTTTAGAATACGTATAGAGATAATTTTTATTAATAAATTGTCAAATACCTTAACGAATACCTTCTGTATGTACAATGTATTATGTTCCATCTTGTTCTTTCTTCCTATACCGCCGCCATTCGTTCAAACTTCTTCAAATTTTTCTCACTACAATTTTCCAATGACTCTTTCCTTGTATTCCGTGGGTAGCAACTTGGGCTCGCTTAACTACACTGCCGTTTCATTCTCCGTCTGGTAGATCCGCGTAATCCGTGTAATGTATACAATCTGTGATGATGAAACATTGTATATTTTTAGCTTATTATTTCCTTATATAAATGGAATCTTTTGACTGAGAAAAAAACAAAAAGTCTTTCAGACAAGTGCTATGAACATAATTTCCCAAAGAAAGATTTCATAGTTCAGTTTCACATTTACGTTACTTATGTAAATTTTAATATACGTACGAAATAACTGTAGCAGTTTCCGACGTTTTCCATTAGAGAAAATTTCAGGAATTTTACGATCGCACACAACCCTTCAGGTTATCGCAGCCCGGGTCATATATTACACATCGGCACGGATGGACATACGGACGACGAGCTTGGAAGGCGACGCCACCGTGTCTGCTTGACTCTTACAGGTCGGCATAAAACTTTATACCCAATCCTTATTGCTATGTCGGTGGACAGCTGTCACCGTTCAGTTCTAGGTACAACGCACGCTTCTCTCTCGGTAAAATTTCAATAATCCACTCGGCGTTATGGGTTCTGTACGTAACCATTATCGGTGGCACAGTAATATTATATTACTTATGTATGTATGAACGCATACATATATAGGAGGTATACATTGTATGTTTTCATATAATGCCCTCGAAATTATGCGAAGATCAGACTACCTGGAAAAAGGTATTCGGAAAAGGATTACCGTATCCTCTTAATTTATAGACGACCACACCGATCAGCGATCCTGTATCGCTTTGTTCCTAGTCCACGATGTGTTTAGGTCGACTGTGTTGTGTGTGACATTTGAATATGCCGAATTTAGGTTAGGATCTATTGAGTGTACATTTACCAAAGCCACCTATGCATACACATGTTGTACATCCGTTACGCAAAGGGACCTAGCATTTGCAGGATCGAATGCGTGTTTATTGTTCGATTTTCTGGCGTTGCAATCAAATAAGGGTTTAAAAAGTACGGTTAGATAAACGCAACGTTGCCAGAGTGTTCAAATGTATTCTGTTTTACCGGCTAAATCAGTCGAAACTGTTAAAACGTCAGATGTACCAACAACCTACAAATGATAGAATCAACTGATATAGCGAAATATCGTCAATAATTTCATGAAAATTGTATACATATGTAAGTAGTTGTTAAAAATAGAATAGAATGTTGTTTGTTATGTAATAATTTTTAGAAACTACTATAAAGTAAACGAAAAAAAAATGTATATACATCTGGAAAATTTCAAATAATTGTAATGCTTGACAATAAATATTGTTGTAATGTTTACTAAATTGTACATCAATTGAACTAAACACTTTTAAAGATTTACCAAGTAGTAAGCAGAGATTTTGAAGATTTTAAATAACGATAATAAATAATAAGCATAAGTGTATTGCTGATGAAGTTGTTATTGTGTGTACATCTTGTTAAACTTCCAGTGCCAATATTCAAAAAGCTGCAATGTGTTTTTTTTTATATCCGGTATACAGGCTGGTCGTTTTTCATTGTGCACTCATTATTTCCGTGAGAATCAAAGTATAAAAAAAATTCAAAGACACATCTGGTACAATATTTTGTGCTCTTTCCAGTCAAAGATGGATTGCTCTACTTTCAAAAACAAATGAGGATCGAATGACAGTTTGGTTTTCTTCACCCTGTGTTTTTTCAGATAGATTATGAAATTCTGAACGCAGCGATGCTTATTTCATCTCCTTAGGCAATAGATAACGTGATAATAACAAAAACGTAAACTATATAAGTGGGCCATGAATTTAATTCACAAAAAGAAAAACAAATATTCAAGAAGTATCCTATTTCAGAAATTGTTCAAAATGTCCACCATTTTTGTTATTGCACAATAAATTATTTCACATTTCCAAAGCCTACTTAAGGAATTTGCGTTTTTTTTATTATGATGTTATTTATTGCCTAAATTGCCATTCAGAATTTCAAAACCTATCTAAATATGCAGAAAAATACAGGTTTTTCAATTTAGAAAAACCAAATTGTCATTCACTAAATTTCTTCGTCCTTTAAAAGTTTCTTTTAAAGAAACTGTAATAATATGGGGCCCTCCACCAATTATATATTTGTATTAAAAAAAATTTAAGATGTAAATTTTCCAGGCCCCCCTCCAAATATGTTTTTTCATTATTTTTTTCAAACATTTTTAAGAATTTTATATTTTCAAGGGGGCCCCCTTTTTTAAAATATTTTTAAAACTTAAATTTTCTGTTCTTTTCTAATTTTCGGACATTTCTAAATCTTTCATATTTTCAAGGGGGCCCCCTTTTTTAAAATATTTTTAAAACTTAAATTTTCTGTTGTTTTTTATTTTCAGACATTTTTAAATCTTTCATATTTTCAATGGGGGAGCCCCCTTATTTTATTTAAAATTTTTAAGACTTAAATTTTATTTTTTATTTAATTCTATATTTTTTTTGTTTTAAAGGGCGCCCCCTTTCTTAATTTATTTTTAATTTAATTTTATTTTATTTCATTAAACTTCTTACCTAAATTAGAGACTCTCCGTGAATTGCTTGGATACATATTTTGTATATGAGCGATCCTTCTGAGGCATGGATCATCGATCATCTTATGTATACCTTGATTATGTTATCTAATAAACACACTGTACAGGATTACTCCTCCCGCAAAAATTATTAATTAAAAATTTTAGTTTTACTCGAAATAAATGTCAAAGTGTGCAAGACATGTTTAATCTGTCGCAGTTCTAGAAGACTGAGACATTTCTCGGATATGTACTTCCCACTAACATAAGCATCGCAAAATAAACTTAGGTCGTCACAGTAGGATCACACGCCATTCTACATATGAATTTCAACGTATACGCAGCGTGATACAATATGCCTGTGGAAGTTTCTACATACCTACTGTTACACGATCGAAGGTAATTCTAAAGGTAAAACTAATATAATTTCCTCCTAATGTAATGCATCGTAAACCCGCCATATGTCAGCAGGTAAAAATGGTTTTATAACGGGCAAGAGGCTATTGTATTAAAATGGGTAACCCTTTTTTACCATTTTTAATTTCCAGCCGCGGCTGGATCCCGGAAGGAAGAAAGGGTTTTCGCAGGTAGCCCATTCAGACTTCCAGACCGTAGAAAATGAAAATTACTTGGCAGTCGATGCTCACACACGTCCACATAAGTTCGTATCTTGATCTCAGATCTGTTGTTGGTGTTCGAAGGCAAGTGATGAATAAAGTGAGCAGTAATATTCTCTTCGTAGTGGCTGTGTGAGGTGCAAAGTGCGAGATAATATACGGTGAGTAAGTGTTGCTAAGATCTTTATTAACTGAATATTTATTGCGGTTAAAAAAACATTAACTTGTGTTTTTGAATAATAATAATAATTAACTTTACGTAAAGTAACAATTCTTGAAATGCGAATATATTGGAGAGAATCTGATATATCTTTACTAATATGTATAGATAAAAGACATTGTAAATAAGTCTCTAGTCCATTAAAAGCCTAAGATTAAGCTGTTATACATGATTCTGTCAATTTCATGTAAAGCCTATTTTATTCAAATAACAACATTCTTCTCGTGGAATTTCTACATTACCTCTGTACATACGAGTCTGTGAAATATTAGTGCAAAAAAGATGTATTTCAAGAAATAATTCCTGTCATCAAAGCAATAAACAAATACCCCTGAAAATATTTTGTAAACCTGTACCAATTGTACCGGCATGAGTATCAAAGGTATATTTGTTATTTACTTTTTCAATGAACATGTGGGTGATTTTTGAGTTTATTAAGGTACTACGTTAATCATTCTTGCGCCTTTTACATCTGGTATAAACTTGATCTATGTACCAATTTTCTTTTCATTTTATTAACAAGGAAGTCCCTTTTCCTCATTTGCGATTCTTCTAATCAAATATATAAATTTCTATGACCCCAATCTCTCTATGTACAATTTATGGCAAAGAACAGCTTTTGCAATAACAGCTTTCCCTTTTATAATAAAATCTCAATCGTTGCTATAAAATCGGTTCTAATAGCTTTTATACATTTTATTATAGAAATTTTACAAAATCATGCAACGGAAACTTAAGTTCTATCGGCTGTTTAGGAAGTCAATATCTCTTAGTAAAATTATCATATCAGATGTTGAAAATATTGGTTGGTATTGGTTGAATTGATACGTAAAATAAAAGCATTTTAGAAAATGCTTCTTTGGTTGGTAATGTTGCTTTGCAAATCGTTTGTTCATTAGAGTTTTAAAAATTGAAGTATGGAAATAAGCAAACTAGTCTGAAGGATTTAATTACATGATCATGGAGGAAATAGTTAAAATAATTCATGGGACTATAGTCAGTGAATAAATTTTTAAATTCAGAATAATGTTTTCTTTTGTTTGATACTATTTCATTCGGAATTTGTATTACATACGTCTATTTCTTGTTTTCCATGCAATAAAGGTTATTATTATTAAAATTTATCACGTTTATAAACACATAATACAGACATGCGTTCTACAATCCATAGCTGAAGATTTCTTGAACTTCCGACAATATAATTTCAATTCCTCTTAAACTCTGTACATATATTCTTTCCTAATTTTAATATAATTAGTATAAAATAAATAATTTATTATTCTTATCATCTAAAATAGTCCGGTGGCTAGAAATAGTAGAACTAAAATTATGAATACTCTTATGACCTCAATGAGTGGAAGATTCTAATACGTATTGCAAGTAACTGTTTTGCTCTAAATTTGCATTAAGTGTTCAGCTTTAGATTATGAAAAGAAATTATTAGAACTTTTTCTGATACAGTGATTCTTTTGAACTATGACATAGATTTTCATCAGAGAAGTAGTATTATTAAACTGCAGTCACTAATTCACAATCAGTTTTCTCCCCTAAGATTCTTCGACGTCTTCAAATACTTGTGGTACAAGAGTAAAGTTCTGTTTTTCAAAAGGCGCAGAGTCTATGCCCTTATATAGTAATTAAAAAAAACCTGTGTGTTCCTCGTGGTGCAAGCAATACTTGTGTTTTGAACCCTTTTATACTGACTACCATTACTGCAATCATTACATAGCATAATTGCTACATGTATAGGTATAATATCAATGTTAAACAAGTTAGTTATATTAATATCTCTCTATAAAATACCATGCTGAACTGTAAATTTAGTCTTTAAAAAGAATGCTTCTTATGCATAATATGAAACGACGGTTTATGGTCATTTCAACCTTATATATAATAATAAATAATTTCTAGATAAATATCTATATATTTATAACCACAATCAATGAGAAGTATTATTTTGTTACCGTTTTCTCATATCTTTTATTATCATAATTATTATTGACCGTCTATATTTGCTAATACAGCACCGTTTTCTACATAAAACCGATTTTATTTGTGAAAAATAAAAATAAAAAAATTCAAAAGAAAATAGGGGGCTATGGGGTACTCGGTCCTCCGTTAATAATAATGTCTTAAATTTCTCGAAGAGAAAGCTTAAGTTTACCCAAGCAAGCCCTTATGAGTCGATGAACCACAAAAATTATGAATCCATGTCTATTTTAAAACATATTGGCGGCTTCGGTTGATTTACCCTCATAATATAAATTTTCGGGGACGCAATCTCCTTCGTATATTCATCTGAATCCATAAATTGCGTAACAAAAATACGAACATCGAACACGCAATATATAAAATGGCTGTTACTGCACGAACAACACACGATCGACATAAACCGAAGCTGAAGGGCGAAATAAAAATTGGCAGAGTGCGTCGCCTCTTGCTAGGGTGGTGGTCACCCTATTCGGACAATAATTAGTCATGCGGAGAGGGTGGGTTTTTGCCGTGTCGTCGGCCATCTTGCCCTAAACGGACGCGTACGCGTTTTTGTCCTGGTAATTTTTCTTTTGCACGGCTTCCAGTCGGAATATGTATATGTGTGCTTGTGCCCGTACGGAAGGCTTTGAGCGACGCATACGGAATAATGAAATGATTCCGGCGCGCACCGCACAATATTCACGACGATGCAAATAAACTAATGACCAGTTCGTTCGAAGATCCCTAGTTCTATCTCTCTTTGGTAATTTATTACGGCACTTTCGCGGAACTCAATGCGAGAAAAGATATCGTCGCCGGTGTCACTGTCTCCGACTTGTTCTTTGTAGTATGTTGTGTAGTCGTCCCCTCGTCTTGATTCACCCGATGCTTTGGAATACGGAGGTGACCAATTCTTTTCGCCCTTTCTGCACGCCGAAGAAGTGACATTGTCTTTTTGATAAATCGTTGTACATATCTGAATGTTACAGGTACAGAATCGGAACTATTTTCTTCTTCTTCCTCTTTGTACAGATATGCGAGTGTATTAGTGCGTCTTTACTATTTCCGTCTGGGATTAGAATTTCCCCATTTGGTTTGGTACTTGGATATATTCTGTGGTGAGATGTTAGTCGTTAGCAATCTGTCTATTTAAACCGTTGCATTTGCATGCAATGTTTCCCAAAATCTACTTTTCTTGATATATAAGATACAAAATCACCAATATTGGTGATTTTACCTTCGTGCGAGATATTGGCAGAAATCCTATTTGAGATTTGGCATATTGACATAATTCAAAAATCGATGATTATTGATTCTTGCAAACATGGTGGGATTCATGCAATAGTTTCTTTCTTAAGACAAATAAGCCTCTGGTGTGACTTTAGAATGAGATATGTACAGGAATACTCCAGCGAGCACTCTAACAATATGCCATCGTAACACATTCTTTCTTGATATCACTCCGTACAAGAGCTCTTCGAAGAAACGCTTTCAAAAATATATCTACAATCTGCAATGCTCTTTATTGATTCTTAAATTTGCGTTTCATCAAAAATGTGAAGACTTTCTTAACTAAGAAATATTTAGTATGTGTAAATACATAAATGTTCCCCAATGCGATATTTGTTAAGTATGATTTTATAAATTGGAATTGAACTATTTTTAGGCATAAACCCATTTGCATTAAATTTTCTTACGTTTAAACAATATGAGCCAGAATTGACACCATCAGTGACATTGCAGGCTTAAGGAATGCATGGATTATGTATCTGCATGGTCGCTGGAGAACAGCCTGATATTAAATCCTGCGAAATGCACTCATGTCACCTTTATTCGTAGGATAAATGCTATTGTTTCGTCGTAGAGCGTAGGTAACCATCAAGTTCCTATTCGTGACACTGTCAAGGACTTGTGGGTGCTGTTTGATAGTCAACTCTCTTTTGGAGGTCGTATTCGCCAGATGTGCTTCTCTAGTGCAGCCGTGTTCGGATTTATTATTAGATTTTCAAAGCACTTTAATGATCCAGACTTATTATACTTTGCATATGTTCTGAGCCGACTCGAATATGCACCGGATGGTACCCCTGTTATCAATGTTATCAGGATTCCATTGAAAGAGTGCAATGAAGATTTCTGAAGTTTATTTCGTTTAAGATCGATGGCGTATATCCTGTGAGGAATATAGACTACAACTTGCTATTACAGCGCCATCGGTTGCCAAGTCTCTCTGGAAGAAGAGAGTTCCATAGTGCGCGTTTTCCTTACAAACTAATACATGGTCAAGTCGAGTGTGCTTACCTTGCCCAATAGACTTTCATGTTCGTCGGCTATCTTCCCGTAATGTTCAGTCTTTTTGCGTAGTGCCAGCCAGAACTAATTTATTTTTGAAATCGCCCGTTCACTGCTGTCTCGGGCTAACGGTGTCGAGGGCCTCCTATTATTTTCATTCTCCTACATGGTCGGGGCTATGTTTCCCTATTAATTTTTTTTCAAAATCTGTTTTAGTTCCATTTTGAATTTGTGAGATGTTAAATCCTTTATGTGTTTCGGTGCTTGGGTATAGTTATGGTGGTTGTACTTTTTAGTTCTCAAGTGCGATACTCTGCGGGTTCTGTAATCATGTATT
>JARFOC010000226.1:171852-216674 GCA_031763485.1 Osmoderma eremita | reverse complement strand
TGGATATTTTATCAACATAACGAATTGTGTACGTTTGCATAATACGACTCTCAAATTCCATATGTCTCATTATTAACTAGTATATTTTGCAAGGGAAATTCTCTTTCTCATATTTTATTAAATCTACGGAATCTTCAGTCTCGCAATTTGCTCCAA
Source organism: Osmoderma eremita (assembly GCA_031763485.1). Classification (NCBI taxonomy): domain Eukaryota; kingdom Metazoa; phylum Arthropoda; class Insecta; order Coleoptera; family Scarabaeidae; genus Osmoderma; species Osmoderma eremita. The sequence goes on along the minus strand of JARFOC010000226.1, from coordinate 216,518 downwards.
ATGAGTGGCTTGTGGAATAGTTATTCATCAGTAACGTTTTATAATGACGCATTTGAAATGATGCAGGTGCCGATTAACACTTCTTCCAAAATGTTGCCTAATTTGGCTAAAGAAATTTTCTATGGGGCCTTGATTTAGATACCCCGTTCTCAAGAATGTTGTGTGGTACTTCTTATTAATATAATCAAAGACCCCTTGCATACTCTCCAAGGTCAGTAGCCAATAGTAATAATAACAGACACAACTATAATGACCAATAAATATACGCACAAAACTAAACACCAAAACAACTATTAACAGTCAAAGGAAAAGTTGTAGTAAATTTAAAACACTCCAATACACGTACAAATATCAGCTGATAGGTAAGTCAATACGACAATACTGTCAATACTTGTCAACACTATAACTATTTGCAGAGTTCTAGAATTTTTTCTCTCAGAGTCCTCTATGAGATAAAGTTTTGCACTCAGAGCCCTCGATCCGTCGAGGAAACTCTGGTTGACAGCAAAGGTATACTAGTGCACCTATCTATCAATATATTGATAGAGATCGTATTATACACCGGTTTAAGTTAGTTGGTATTTGAAATACCAACAAGCGCGCTGTTTTCCTACACTAAATGCACCAGTCCTCCGAAGCATAATTATTCGATTGGGATCGAGCCTGTGCCAAGGAAGAGCAAAATAAAAGATTTGCGTACCCTACTTGACTCTATTCCACTATACTTTCGTAATAATATTGAACAGTTTCGTAGTAGATTATCTTAGAAATTAATGCCTTTAGGTATGGAGAGTGCTTAATAAAAATGAAAGTAACTAAACTATTTTTTCTTTTTATGATACGAAATACAAGCTGATCCATTTAAAATAATTGAGAAATTAATGTATTTGAGTTTTAACTCGCCCTGTATACAGTTTTGACAATTTTGAAAAAATGTCACCTTGCTATAAAAGTGGGCCAATATAAAAAATTTATGCTGGTAAAAGAAAAATTTCAGTCTGTATCGTTTGCAGTATGCAAGACCTCGAACTCACAGTCATTTGCATATAAAATTGACCATAACTAATGAAACACGCTGTATAATGCAGCGAAATTGTGTATGGGGGAGTGTGAGGCATGAGCTTAATCTAAATCTGAAATAATATATAAGCTGTTCTATTTAAGAAAACGTATTGTAACTTCTCCCCCTTTCTACCTTTTACTATTATTATTAATTAGAAATGCCCCTATAATTATGATTTGGTTGAATTTTTATAATGGAGCGCACAAATAATAGAATACAACTCTCTGTATACACGAATGAAAGTAAACCTAAATTTTGAAAAACTCCAGCAAAATTGATCACCCTTTTAACAAAGGTTATTAATGTTCTAAAGCCTCACCTAAAACGATTGTTTTCTTAATCATAAAATGATATGGACATTGTCAATAGTGATTGTATTTAAACATTTTCTTACGTTAATTACCACGAATGAAAATCATCAGTTATGTAATATTAATATATAATTATACACACATCAACAAATTAATACCAAAATAACAAACAAAAACAGTTTGTATGTCTTAAACTATGATTGGTCATACTCTGTATAATAAATAAATAAATAATTTGCCTTTCGAACCCCTTTCTGTATTCCCAGTACTATATAGATACACTATTGAAAACTAAGTTGCCTATCTCAAATTTATCTCAATTAATACTTTAGAATTATATTCACGCTGGTATTTCCCAATGCGTTCTATCGGTGACTATTATCGGGGTTTATTATTCTTTAACAACAATGTTTATTAAAAGCCAAGTGCCTTATATATTGTGTCATGCACATTATCAAAAGGTAAGTATTTCTTTTATTACGCCTTAAGTACTAAAATACCTGGCGACTAACCCCTTTCTAGGTTATGAGTGTACACGATCAGGAATAGAAGTTGACTGGAATCAGGACACGGACAATCCGATCTCTACTTCGAAGTGCAAGATTCTCTGGGGATCGACGTAACGCAGGATCAAACCAGGCAAACAGGCTCGTGCTGGGTACTCTCATTCAGGAGATTGGAACATGGGTTGTACTCTCAGCATGCAGTAATTTTATTAGTAATGGCAAGTTTATTTATTTAAATTTCGAATTATTATCGATGTCCACATCGACATCCCACGTTTAGAATCCGTGAATACTGTTATACTTGGAGAAATATGCAAATATTCTCAGTTTGGTCGCCTACGGCCATTTTATTCCGCCATCTTTTTTTTTTATTAAGTAATTTGACGTGCTTATTGTAGCGACTTCGGATGCTAACTTCCTTCAATTTTTTTTCTTCTCCCCTTTTATAGACACAGCAAATATTTTATTTTTCAATACCACCCTCATAGAACTATAATTTGTTTAAATAATTAATTATTTATTTTCATTTTGATTTTGAATTTAACATTTCTTTTCTGGATTTCTGAATTTTTTTCTCCATACTAATGTTTACCCTTTCTTTTAAATAATTCTAGTTTGCCTAAATCCAGTAGCTGTCAATCACCAGACAAATTCAAGATTTTTAGAAGCAATTATTTCTTTTAAACCTGGAATTAATATGGATACACGTTTATGATGATATTTACTTTCATCCATCACCGCCAACAATAGGTTCACCCGTGTAAATTTCGATATTACATTTATAAAAGTCACATTTTAACTATTCCACTATATCCTGTTACTTAAATTCTATTCAAACACCATTAACAATAATGATAAACGTCTGTAGCACATACACTATGATATTAACTTAACAACTAAGCTCAATACTTATTTAAAAGCATAATTCTTATCTTAACGGGGGATTTTTGACAGTGTTTTTAGTTTGGAAGTTTCCTATTTTAATCTTCACATTTTAATTGTTCATGCTAAATTAATATTGTTTATAAATATTCGCTTCCATTACTAACACATATAAATTGTCCATTCTTGTAATTGTTACTTCTAAAACCTTGCCGAAAATCCCTCGATATTGACCACTACTTTGACATTTATGTGTCAATCAGAGATATTTCATTAGTTTTCAGTCTGAAAATCGATTTATAATATTTTATACGTCCCTATAAATAGAAGTTTCTCCCTTTTATTATTCATATTTCATTATATAAATAATTTGACTTCCCTATTTTAATGTGAATATACGGGTTGTATGTAAATGAGGGTACGCGCCATTACAGTATGTTTTGTTCACCCTGGTGATATGGAACATCCTGTATATACGAAAATAATTTTAAAATGAGACTGTCTACAATTTTCGTAGATAACTTTTTTTGATATATAATAACGTAAATATCGAGCTTTGTCACACTAATACGTCATCCTGTATGTACTATTTACTTTTATCAGTTGGTATTTATGACTAAAAACTTTGTTATTCAGTGCTTAAGATTACCTAATACCCCTAATCCCAATTCGTTCATTACTTTTGAAAAGAAATCAAGAAAACTCCAAGAAAATTTCTTTATTCTGCCAACACAGTGAATTATATTACTTGACAGGTTACATTCTTTTTACGACAAAGGATCGCGTATAATATTCGCCGTGTATAGCCGACACCGAGGTAGCGTGGCGTTGTCGTACGCTACACGAAATATACACTATACTAAAGGAATCCGACAAAGGATCTAGCGTGCGGGATTACCACCTCCGCAACCATTGGTCCGGCCGTCCTTACGTTCGCCGCCAACTTAGTTTATTCTTATGGAATCACAGATGTTCTATAAAATTCGCGACGCCGCGCGGATTTGTCTTTCCACCGGCTGCGAGCGGAGGCGAGAAGGATATGTATATCTTAAAAAGGATACGTGAATCCCGGCACTACTACGACTCCGATGTCCCATGTATACCTACTGGTTCTCCGTCCGTCGCCTGTGTACCGCTATAGAAGATATTCCTTTCGCATTACGATGTTCCCTGAGCCGGCACACCATAAAACCGAACGGCTTTGTTATCATCACAGCGAATAGGTTTTAAAAACACAAATGTACAAAAGTTTACGGCGGATCGTCGCGGGACTTTTATTTATTCATATTTTTATTAGGACTCGGTTGGGTTTCCTTTGCTTTTCGGCCGACTTAATATGCGCGAAGAAGTGCTGCATATGTTCGGATATATGTCGTAGTATTTTAGTCCCAAATATGGCATCTCCTACTATATTATAGGTAACTCCCGGTTGAAATCAATTAAAGATATATCTATACATAGATTTAACGTAAAGTTCTGAAACGGTACATTATCTCAATTATATAAAAACAAATTTCATTTCGAAAATGCAATTAAAATTAGAGAATTTACTATTACTATTTTCCATTTATGAGCATTTCTGTTTTCACGGAAAATGATACCAAGATAGGACGCTGTATACAGACTGTGTAGAAATTGGCGCAAAAGCTACACGCAGCGACATTCTTCGTTCGATTCTGAATAGAAAATCTTAATGATAAAATGTTGGTCAAAATGTCAAAAGCAATGCTAAAATGAGTGTAGATCACATCGATCTATCCCGCATATCAAATTAATTTTCTAATAAAGTGAGTAAATGTCAACAAAGTAGTAATAGTTGATATGACGAGATTCACGTATGCCATTCATAAAGCAATCCCTCGTTCCGATGTGGGCATACGTACATATGACACAGGTAGAGATTTACCAAGAACATATCTCGTATTACGAACCAGGAAACTTGGTATTAAGTCAGCGCCAGCGTTAAGGTTTTCAGGAAAGTGTAACATAATTATAAGTAACACATCTCCAATCACCAATTGAAAAGAAAGTGGAGATATATTGGAACAATTACAAAATGGAATTGATGTAAAAGTACACGAGAATTTCTTACACGAAATCACTTATAGAAAGTAGCAATTAGTTTTGTGATAGTTGGAATATTTGAGACTTCTTAATTAAGATTTATAATTTATCAAAAATATTTACAAATGAATAAGAAAGCCTAACTATGGGTATCATAAGTTCTTTAAGTCAATTCTTTGATATTCAATTTCGGCTTCATATTTTTTGACGTTTGAATTTGATATGAATTGTTTATAAATATATCGTCTTAAGTTTTCACATCTGCAAATTAGAAAACATTTTTTAAGGTGCATTTACCAATGAATAAGAAAACCCAACTATGAGTATCATAGCTTCTTTGTTACTTTTTCTATTTTGCCTCCTTTATCATGAACTTCTCTACATAAATAGTAATTTTAAAATTTGGAAATTTCTGTAGTGGTTGTTGATGTTTGTAGTCAATTACAGTAAGAGTACACAAAGCAATTGGCACAAAAAGTTTTGTTTATCTGGCACCACGAATGTATAATATACTTCCATTAGAGATTAAAACCATTAATAATTATAATAAATTCAAAAGGAAAACTAAGGACTGGATTTTAAATCAACCGCACCAGGAATTGGCAAATTACATAGATTACCATCATCATAGATTATCATCTGAACGCTCTCATGAGCCTTTGTCTAACACCCATAATAACTGTGTGGGTTACAATTATAAAATATTCTCATAAAAACATGACTGTTTTGCTGATGCTTTTCACGTTCTGAAACTTGAAAATTATATTATTGTTATTGGTTGTATTTGTGTTTTCACATCTGCAAATTAGAGAACATTTTTAAGGTGCATTTATCAATGAATAAGAAAACCTAACTATGAGTATCATAACTTCTTTATCTGCCTTTTTCTAATTTACCTCCTTTATCAATGAACTTCTCTACATAAATAGTAATTTGGAAATTTCTGTAGTGGTTGTTGATGTTTGATTCTTTGATATTCAATTTCGGCTTCATATTTTTTGACGTTTGAATTTGATATGAATTTGACCATCCTTGAAAAACTAAATGCCACTAAAACACCATATTTATTGCTTATAAATACATCGTTCTTTATGTTTTCACATCTGCAAATTAGAAAACAATTTTTTTAAGAAGCATTTAAAGAATTTGAATCAAATTCCTTGCCTTTTGTTGTTTTAACTACCTTATTTTAATTTCTTTCACGATAAACCTAGTGATTTTGTGTTACAGCCCCCCATATCGGACTTGTAGCGGACGATGGCGAAATGTTCGCCCTCAGTCAATACATCCCGTCCAGTACGCAACAAACGGAGAACGGCAAGGGGTAAGTTAGGCCCGGAGATCGACACGGAACGGCGAGGGAACAGAGGGTCGGTTCGGGTCGGGGTTACACGTATTCCACATCTGCGGTATGCATAATTCATGTCCGGTCTGGCCGATGTCCTTCGTCCTTAGTCCTTTGGCGTGCGGATCTGCCGACCCATTTTAAAGGAAACACGGGCGGACGGCTGTGCGGTGACCATCAATCGATTTACGTCTGAGGGGAGGCCAATCGGTATCCAGTTTATGTAGTACTGCTAGAGCTCTAGCGCTCGGCTCCTATGCGATGCTACGGCGGACGGCACTTTGCGCGATGAATTAAACAGCGACCGTGATTCCGTAGTTATGATAATGGAGTCGATCTAACTGGGTAATATTTAAGATGGGAGTGAACGCGAAATTATGCAGTTAATTTGAGAGATTTTATTTGCATTCCGGTATTAATCTAGATCGTTTAAAACACTCACGTTTGCTTAAAATAAACTAAATATTTGGAAAAGCAATCCCCCAAAATCTGAATGAATGCTGACAAAAATTAAAATTACTAAATGGCGAAATATAAGAGAAGAGTGTTGCAATTTATAGTCAAAATTTCGTTAGCATCTATTAGAAGAAGTATTTGTCCTAAATTGAATTTATTTTTTCTTTAATTTCAGCATGAAGAAAAAACAAAATTGATGCTGAACAGGCGAGTAATACTAATATTAACCTCAATTTACTATTAAATTACAATTTCACTGCTGTCATTATTAGGTTATGTTCTTCGGCAATCTATAAAACATTTCCTGCTTCGTTTTTAATAAAAGGAGAATTATAATGAAGATACTACCTAACCGTAAAAATGCCATGTTTTATTGCTGGAATCACCATACTAGCAAAAGCAATGAAATACTACCTACTCAAAACAATGAAGTTATAAATAGAATTTATAAATATTAGCTGTTGAAAACGGGACCTAATTTGTGTGGTAAGACGTAGTAGAACTTAGAACAACAGTATAGCCTGCAATAAATAAATTGTCCGGGCATCTGTCATTTCAGATTTGTCTGTGGTTTTGTACTTTCCCAAATTTTATATTGGCTATTATGGTTTCTAATATTCGTGAAAAAGTAAATACATATACTTTATAATTAAAAAACAAAACATTAAGCAAATTCCCGTGCGACATCTGTTACACGGCCGAAAAAATACACGTTTACATCATATATCTACTTTATCGATCATCCATGGCTCGGATATTGAAGATGAGTCACGTCGCAAACTTGTTCGGTCGAGTCTACAATTAGATTATTGTTCATAGGTGTTAATGTATAATCGCATAACAATATGCTGTTTGTTTTTCCAAATAAGCAAACATATAATCATCACTAAATCCTATCCTAATATTACTATATTTCAAGTTCACACCTACAATTTTGTAATGACCTTTCTCAATTTACCTGGACTGTGCGCGCAGCTTGTGGGGATTAACAACACGGATGACAATCACAGTATATAAAATTCTCCAAAACGGTGAATGTAGCATCTTTTTCCATCTCTTAGTAAAAACGATAACGTGTCCTTGTCTTATTTTTGTGAGAAAGGTCGTTGCAACGTTACAACTGAAACCCATACTCAACTCCAGGTTGATTAAAAAAGACTTGTTTGTTTAAAGAAACATATTTTCTTATACAAAAGATAAAAACTAAATATGCCATGACGAATCATAGATTTATTAAACCAGTTACCAACACTACTACTTAATTACCTATACTTTGTTATTTTTTACTCTATTTTTCTAAAATACTATTAAAATAATAAAGTTGTTTGACATTAATCTATTATCTGTATAAGTACATTCTTCTGCTTTTAATAATTTCTAATTTCAAAGAACTTGCACTTGTACAGAAATATATATGTAGATATTAAGGATACCAGCAAATTAGTTATAATACAACTAGATAGTTTTTCACAATTCCAATTTTGGTTACATATATCTCATACGTTCATTATGACGATTTTCATGTAGTATGGTTGCAACATAACCCTTAGTACATTCTGGCTTGTTTCTTAATGTATTGAGTATTGCCAAAACATCGGTTGGCATCGCTGGTTAGTTCCAAAAGGTTGTCGAACACAACTTCCCTTATTATATAAAAACTGATCTTTTCCTTGAACATTAATAAAACCTTTACCAAATATTCGAAATCAATTTTCAAAGATACGTACAGGATTCTGTATAGTTTTCAAATTATATTACATATGTACATTGAATATACAAAGTAACGACGCTCACGTGACCTCTAATGTAACATGACGTAAATATGATTATTATAAGTTGGCAATGAATTAAATATTTCTCACATTTGTAGCCAGAACGTTAAATAGCCGATATTTGACAGTTGACCTTCTTTGGAGAATAAATATTTGTTTCAACATTTTCAACATTTGTTATAACTTTTACAATATAATAATTATTTCCCTATTTCTTACATGTATATAACTATTTATAACCCAAAACCTAACCTGTCAAATTTTATCTATAAATATATTGTACATGAAAATGTATACACGAATTTTATTTAGTATTACTAAACTGCTAAATGAGTTGCATACCTAAAAGCGATCACGTGGGTTTCCTTATTTTGTATATTCTTTGTATTTACATACTTCCTAAAGTATACCAATTCATAATATGTTTCCACCTAAAAGATAAGGGTCCAATACGTACAGGCAGTAAAATTAATTTTATTCCTAAACACAATACGTCGAGTTTTATTGAAAAATATCACCGTACGGTACGCGAAATTCCCACGTAGACAGCGCGCAAACAATAAACCATATTGATAACAAGTTGCGGCCGAGTCATGATAGAACGGAATAGAAAGAGACCAGAACCGGAGCGGGAGGATCTGTAATTGAATGGGCCTGCCGGTCGTGTTTGTGTATGTATGCGTGCTGGAGAAATGGTGCGGCCGGCATCGTGAGCGAATATTGTGTTGGGACGTGGGGACCGCGGCTATTTGTTTCCTATAACATCAAAAATCGACAAGAATATGTTTCAAAATATTTCCCCTACGTCCGGAATTTATTATAGCGACCGACGCCGAGGAGTTCCCGTGTGCGGCATCATGCTTGAAATTTTAAACTTTCAATTTTTCTTTATATATGTATTTCCTTTTTCTTATTTCGTTTTTTCTTCAACTTCTTTGGTAATCCTATACACACACCAACCCCGTGAAAACGATAAAAATAAGTCGATACATATGCAACTTATGTTTGCGCTGTTGCATTCTGGTAATCTACCTTGTAATTATCTAGGGACACTCAAGAAAGTAATTTAGCACATAAATTAATAGATGCGCATGACTCACGAGATTTTAATCCTTTTCTCAAACATAATACTACCTTCCCCTAGCTATTTGTGCAAAATTGCATACCCCAATGACTATCATACACAATATACAAATTCACCAAGATACCCCGTATATATTAACCGTAAAACCTTATAAGCACTGAAGTTTTCCAATTATTTATATAAATGCGTACGAGCTCAGGTGCAGCCGGCGTACAAGAAAGACGCAGAGATGGGCTTTTTAGACTTACCCGGCTACAACGTCATCTTACGACCGGTCCTTTTCCCGTGGCCAAAGTCCTCCCTTCAGTCCTCGAGGGAGCCATAGGAGCGTCTTGACAACCCCATTCGCAAACATTCACCTTTCCTCACCGCTCTCTCACTGTATCAGAATGTGACTGTAGCACGCAACTCAGATAAAAATATCTCCGTTTTATTGCCCACCCTAACCCATTACGGTTCGTCCTTAAGTCTCTTTACACGGACCCCGCATAAGTCAGTTACGTGATAAAAATACAGAGAGGATGTATTTCCTCTGCGCGATGAGACTACAAGAGAATGGACGATAAATGAATGTATACTATACTGATCTTTGCTGTGTTTTATTTCCAAGATATTTAATATTGAGAAAACATTTTAAACCCGTGTATTACATTCCAGTTTACTACATTACCAACCAACACCTAAAATAAACTGCTGCACAAATGTCAGTTTGAATCTATCCACAAAGCCGTTTTAACGTGCATTTGCAATGATGACCACATCTAATTTTGATTATGATAACTTCTTAAAACAGCTCTCGGAGAACAATTACCTGCTAGAAGAAGTAGAAGACAATTCTACCACGTTCGAATGTCTCCTCAAGTCGGCGATCGACAGCTCCATAAATAAAAAACAAACATTGCAAAACCTCAACATTAGTAAAATGTTAGGGGGAAGCGAACTAACTTCGGAAAAGCAACTCTTACGCTCATTGGAAGAGAAGCGGTTAAAAATAGACGAAACCATTCAAAAGGAAGTCATAGCCATAAAATCGCAGGAAAAAGAACGCGATGATTTGATAAGCAAGTATTCCCACAGCGTAGATAAACTACACGACGAATTGTCATCGGTTTCAGACGCATTTAATCCGGATATGTTGAAGCAACATATGAATGAGTTAAAATGCGACAAGAACGAAATAGAAGGTGACATTGCCAGGTTACTCAAACAAAAACAGATTTACCATGAAAATATGGGTAAATTAAATATTGAGTGGCCAGATGTTCAGGATCTCAAGCAGATCAGAAGTCAAATATTTGATGAAAATGACGAACTGGGGAAGAGGAAGCGGGAGTTGGATAATATAAACACTTTCATAAATGATTTGAAATCAAAAGTACCCCAGGTAAATAAATAAAATTATATGATTATAAATATAGGTTTCTTTTTGTTGAATACTTGATAGTTAATAATTTATATCAATGTTCTTATTGTTATGTATGAAGTTGTTGTAAAAACAATGTAATTCTATGGGAAATAACAAAAAATAAATAAAACTCTGCGTTGGATATTTTTCTATTTTATTTCGATATTAAAAGAAAACGAATATTACTCCGGGTGCTGACATCCGAACAGTAAACGTGGACGTGCTTTTAAAATGAAACGTCAACATTCCACTTACACCCAAGCATATACATAACAAACATACATATGGGTATATGTAATGCAAAATTCCTGCAGACTCTCAGTCGGTGGCCAGAATAGCGTCGCCGTGTCCTGCCCGGGAGCCCGCGGGAATGACAGGTGGGGAGTTTTGGAAGAATGTAATTTTGTCGGGACGAGCCTCGGGGGAATTGCGGTCTTCCCTTTTTGCAAACGGTCCGGCCGAGTCCAAGACGCCCTTAGAATGTGAAAACACGTTGACAACCCACCTACCTTTTCCTTCGATGTTATTTTCACATCTCACGTGTCCTTACGGATGTATGTACATATGTGCATACGGTGTGCGTACGAATGTAACTCAGTTTAACCAGGATTCTATACTTCTATGCTCTAACTAAAGAATTAAAAAAGAAACTAAAATAATTATGGGACATGAATGATTGATTTATCGCTATTTAAGAAGACTAGTAACACTAACATTTTTCTAAACACAGAGCAAATAAATAAGTGAAAGGGTTAATATTTTCATGATATATATTTAACAATACCCTTTTCATCGTTTCAACTTTTCTTCAACCCACTATTACTAGCACATTATCTGCAGTTACAATTTACAAATAAAGAAGTCAAGACCGGTATTATAGACTTTGCATTCAAAGTGTATGCTACCAATTATACACACGGGATGTGCATAAGGAATTGCATACAGCGATAATATCAAGGCGTAAAATTGCGATTCAACATTCCTGTTATTTACAGTATGTCTAAAAATATATTTATGAGGTTGGTAATGGTAAATTACGATAAAGTGGTAACCACAGATAATATAGTAAGGAGAGGTGGGACACTTATCGTTAAAATTGTGTGCCTATCCCTCTGATGGTCTGCTAAAACAGACTACCGCGCCAAATCTCATATATTTCAAACTGAATAATGCCATCCAAAATTCTATTGATTCTTCTACTATACAAGCTTTGTTTTCGCATAATGTCATTCACAAACTGTGCCAAAAAGTGTATGCATTCTGCCATGCAGATTTTTAAGTAGCACATGTTCTATTACCAACTATAATTCTGTTCAGAAAGTGAGCGCACAAGTTGCGCAAGAAACACGCATTGACGATTTCGATTAACTTATTCCTGAAAGTTATATTTACAATTAGAATTAACCTTTTTGCTTACCAGAAAGAATACAATAAACACACTGTTAGATTACTCCTGCCACACAGAATTGTTAGATCTACTTATGTTTCAAACACAACGCACCAACCATCTTTTATAATAATTTTATTGACGCACTGACTTCTACAAATAGCAACTTACACACTAAGGACTCTGAAGGAAAACAATTCGCTCTAACATTAATCTACCCTACTCAACAAGAACATAGCCATTAGGAATATAATTACACTAAAAAGTACAGTCGGGTCCAGATACCTGACGATGGATCATTTTTAGCTTGACGTGCGTTAACAAAATAATAATTAATTCCCGACACATCAATCTTTAGAGACGAAATACACAATAATAGTAAAATAACGATAATGATTAAACAATAAGTAAAAACCAAAAGAACTACTAACAACTAAACGAATTGTAATATAAATTAAAAATACTCTATGCAGAGTTCTAGAATTATACACTCAGAGCCCTCTATTGGTCGAGTAAGCCCTGGTATGCACCGAAGGTATACTAGTGCCCCCCTGGTGGTAATTGAAAAGACATGGCAATTTTTGAACCGGTGTGGGAGTGGTCCTCGTTTTCTGATGGCTTGTTCCTGCTAAAACAATTTTAAACCTAGTCACAGCCGTGGGCCTAAATGGTCTGTCACAAAGCTTTATACACGTATAATTATCGAGGAAACTATTTCTTCACTTTTATTTATCTAATTCGATGTCTTGATCGCTACTAATGAATAATAGCATATCTACAAAATGTATGGATTCAATCATAAATTCTCAATAATTCTCGAAATACAAAATATGAATAACAACAAAAAGGAATACCACAAAGATCTTAAACATAACCTACCTCTTAACCTTACCGCTAAAAACCAAGAAAAGACATCGGTTAGTTTGGTAACGCCGTAAATTACCAATTTCAGGAAACCGCGTTTAATAAACATACAATTTACAGGAATGGGACATTATGAAACGCAAACGATTTACGGCAATATAGCGACCAGGATATAAATTAAATAATTTATCCCTCACTTACATTAATATCCAATAAATAATAATTGCTAGCTTCCAATTTAGGAATTTTTGTGGTGGTTGGTGATATCCTGTATTTGTTGAATTTTTTAATAACATTTTATACTAATTAAATTTAATGCAAAATGAATGAGAATTTACTTTGTAGCACCCTTACATCGGATGTACTTACCATTTGTGACTATTTGATGTGTAATATATATGATCTAACTTTAATCTCTATGTTTAAATTTAACTTCATATTTTTTGACGTTTGAAATTTCAGTTGACCACTCTTGAGAAACTAAATTGCACTACTTTATATATCAACGCACTGCTTGGGCGTTTGCACGTGGTCGTCTGTGGTCTATACATGTATCGTTTGATGCTTTTATAGCGTTATTAAAGCACCGATTGGAAAAATATGTAAGGTGAGTGTCAAAACGGTATTGGCCCACCTGACTGATTTTTGCTTCCGGAGATTACCAGCTTCGAACTGTTAAGATCTACTAACTATATTGATCGTGTTTTTAAACTGTGTTCGAACCACAGAACACAATTTGTTGGACCACGATTAAAAATTGTTCAGACGCTAATAACCTCAAAAGTGTAAATTATATGTTAAACACCAAATGAATCAAACGCAACAAGATATTTTTAGGTTATGTTAGGTTTCTGTTCGAAGTTTTAAAAAACGATTTTTGCCGTGTTCGAGCACTGTTACAGTTCTTTGTATGCTATTGATATGAATTATTCTCGTCCATAATTTAGTTTATTTTGCAAAATAATAGAATTTTTTTGAGCTCAGAACATCCAGTTTGCAACCTGTGTGTATATCACGATCGCACATCCGTTATGCTCCGAACGCTTTTTCTGAACACACCCCAGCGTTCGGAGCGTACTTCGATCAAATAACGCTCCAACTTCGTTCAGAAAATATAAATTAATGACGTCAGGTACTAGAACGTAACGTTCAAAAATTACTATTGGAGTGTTTGTGAGGTGCGCTCTCAACATCCTGCTATTTACTGGGACGAAAAGCGTCCCGCATGTGCTTTGCTTTTTACCTTACCAATCATGCATACATGACATAAATTTTTCGTGTTATTTTATGCGAGTGTGGTGATATGTAAATAGTAAATATACGTTTTATTACCGTATTTTGATATTAAATTATAATGTGGGTTTATGTTTATTATAGTTTTGCAGCTTTATTATACAATCAAGCACCGAATTATTTTCCGAGTCTTCGTCAGAATCTTCTTCAGTGAATACTGTGTCCATAAAATCAAAACACATAATTGTAATTTTGGAAACAAAATTCGAATTTGCCACAATTATATTTAGTAACTTCAATATTAAACCATGAAATTACCTACTATTTTGTATTATATTAATGGGTATTCTAATGTCTTTAAGTTGAAGTTACTAAAAATAATTGCGGCAAATTTGAATTTTGCTGCTTAGGTGTGTTCATAGCGTATCACTATAACTACTAACTTCAATTTTTAAAATTGTGGTTATTAATGAAATAAATACCGATTCCACATCACAACAAATATGACAGATTGACCTACGATAATACGAATGTACAGGAAAAAACCAAAATCACACCGAAATGTTCAGAAAATATCACGCTCGGAGTGCATCCTTTGCAAATACTCATATGTGACGTCAAAGTGCGAAACTTAAATTGCCTTAACGTTTCTGAACACACTCCAGGTGGCAAGAATTCACTCTATATATCTGTTAATTAGTCGAAATTTTTAGATCAAAAGTGCAAGCGCTTACAAAAATTAAATTAACGTTTTAAAATCACCTTATTCATTCATTTATTTTTTTATAGGTATAATAAGTATTATTATAAACAAGTATAAAATTAAAATGTTTAATAATCAACTAACGATCTACCGGTTTCCTTAGATTTAAAACTATCTCTGCTATCTCTCTCCCTATCTCTTCTAGGTTCTTTCGATTGGTCTTCTCGCCTTTTATATCCTTTATCTCTTTCAGTATCTTCCCTATAAATGCTCCTTCTCTCCGAATCGTGACGCGATTTTGGAGAACGTCTGTCATTGCTGCCTTCTCCGTCCCTGCCACGTTCCCTACTGTTGTCTCTGTAACGATATTTCGAATCTCTCGACTTAAAATCCTTGTCGTCTCTTTTAGGGCGAGGGCTCGGACTTTTACTCCGCCTACCTTCAGATACCGAAGGACTCCTAACTCGCGCTTCGGAATCTGCGGAACTAGATGAGTTACTATCGTAGGCGTGACGTCTTTCTCTTTGCCTATAAAACAGAAATATGTCATTGTTGAAGTGCTCAAAATACATTTTCGTAAATTAAGTACCTTCTCCTCAATTTTATAGCCATTTCTCTAAGTTCATCTTCTCGATTTTGTTGCTCCTGCTTCTCCCTTTCGGTTTTCAATTGTTCGGCTATCTTATCCGCCTTAACTAAAATTAAAATGCGCTATAGCAAACGACAGCTAATTTAACGAAATTTTGATGTAACATACACTGTTTGTTCAGCAAAGCTTGCCGTTTACGTTTAAGGCGCTCTTGTAGACTCAAATTGGTGCTGGTTTTCTGAAAATGATTTCGTGTTTACAAGTGCACAATAGTTACGAGGGCAAATAAGAGATATACATATAGAATATGGATGTGAATCATGATTATTTTAATTTTACACGAGCTACTTGATGATATCAGATATATAACAAATAAAAGGAAAGTTAAAATTAAATGTTTCTTACTGACTTTGGTTGCTGTGCCAGAATTACCACCGCTTTTGTTCATTGTAATGGAAACCCTGAAAACGTTTATGTTAAAAGTCTTTCGCGATGCAAATAAGAACGGTCTAGAAATAATTCTAAAATTAACTTAAGAAAAGAAAGAAACTTACGGCGTTTCCGATTTACCGTCTTTTCCTTCTTCGTCCACACCCTCGCTGAGATCCGACGAACTCTGATCGCTCCGCCTTCTACCGTAATACCTAGGAATAACTTTAGGAGACGACTCTTTCTTCACAGACGCACTGCGACTTCTAGACCTGGGCGGGGACGCTGAACTTTTCGACGTCGAAGATGGCGACCTGCTCGGTGACTTGTTCGCTGTTACTGGACTTCTAGAGTCGCTCGAACTTGACGAGTTTCTTGAACTGCTTTTGGGTATCGGATTGGGTAGGGTTCTGGGGACGCTACGCGTCACATTCTTCGATGCCGAGCGACTCCGACCTCGAGAACTGCTTCTAGATCGACTAGATCTGTTTCTAGGTTGGCTTTTATACTTGGATGTGGTCGTCGAAGGGCTTCGATCTCTGCGACGGGATCTGCTTATAGACGGAGACGAAGAAGACGACGATCTTCTAGAACGGTATCTCCTAGAGTGGTTCCTCGAACGAGATCTGCGGTACCTGAAACAAATTTATCAGGTGAAATAAAACGAGAAGGCGAAGTGAATGAAGCATAAGTTAAACAAATAAGGAATATCGCGTTGTTATATTAAAAGATAATAGGAAAAGCGCGAGAAAGGCAGTGACGAAGAGAGAAAAGAAAAAAGATGTGTATTATCAGTCATTTTATTGTTATTCTATGTTCAATATCGCTTCTAAAACAAAAGGATTGTTTTGTGTCGAGTAACGCCTTCAATCATGTACGGTTTATGATCATTCTGAATCCAAATTCATTTGTCATGTGCTTTTCTTACATTATTACACGTAACTTTCTGTACGCCCGTGCTACCAATAGCATAATACAAAGTAGCCAATAACCTTGATACAATGTATTTTCTACAAGTTCCAAACGAACGACTCCGGCGGAGTGGATGCATGTGTTCAAGTCGATTCCATTTATTTTATAGATTTCTCCATAGCGTTTGATAATCGCCTGTTTGATGGCTTTACTTGAGACATATCTCACAAATAGATCTAGTTTCTGTCTAGTACAATATGGGGGATATCAAACTTTCAAATATCACAACTCAAGTGGGGTACCCCGAGGTTCTGTTTTGGGGCCTCTATTATTTCTTAGGTAGTACTTGCACATGATTTTCAATTTTTTTCTTTTTTTCTTTCTTTTTAATCATACATGGGAGAATGTTTAAGTTATAATAGAATTTTATTTTACATAGGTTAGTCTATATCATGTAATTTAAACTGTTTTTGATCGGTGTTATCGGTGTTTTATTTTATATGTAGTTAAATTATCCCGTAGTTAGCAGATTATTCTGATGTTGGGTAATATATAAATAAATAAAATAACAACCCAAAACTTATAGAAAATATGAGAAAGTTGTTTTAATCCACTTACCTATTTGGTGATTTACTTCTAGTATTTCTCGCATCCACGCTTCGAGATCTTGCCCGTTTAGAAAATCTATCGCCTTCCAAACTCCTACTTCGTTTCCTGGATTCGATATAAACAACTCTACGCTCCCCCAAGTTGTCATTCGATTTCTTCGATTTTCCATACTTCACTTTGTCTGCATAAGTCGGCTTGCTAGATGAAGCCGGTTCATCATCGTCTCCGAATGAGGTGATGTACGTGATCTTGCCGCTGTTTTCGGGCGAAGGCGACTTAGACGCTGATTTACTTTCCCTAAACATCGGATAAGTTGGCGATGTCCTAGCGGCATAACTAGGGGGGCTGATAACTCGATTTGCTAGTCGCTTTTCACGATGAGCTCTATATATATATACAAAAAAATCGTTAGCAATACCTAAAAATTTAACTGTGAAGTATAAAATTGATTTTATTTATCTATTAGTATATAATAAAATGTGTAAAAACAGAGAAAGAATGAAAGAAAACCAGATTTTGATAAGAACAATTACAAGACTAAAGAAATAATCAGAATTGACAATAAGTATAATGAACAAAGATTAAAAGTGAAAGGAATAGTGAACGAAGCAAAACAACAATCTTGAGTAGAATTTGGTGAAAAAAATAGAGAAAGATAGTTTGGGAAACCAGAGCAGAGGGGAGCAGGGTGATATTGGCCGAATTAAAAATAAAGTTGGGAAAGCACTGACAGAAGCCAAGATGATAATAAGCAGATGCAAAAATCACTTCAATAAGGGAAACAAAGTGGCGGGATCGTTGTCAAGAATATTAAAGGCGAAAAACCTTTTGAGAGCAGTCAAGATGAGAGCATATGAGACCATTATAAGACCAGTGATTCTATATGCCAGCGAAACTTAGATAAAGACAAGAAGAGACTAACAAAAGCTGGAAATGTGGGAAAGGAAATGTTTGAGAAAGATATTGGGAGGTATAAAACCAACAAAGGTGAATAGAGCAGACGCACAAACAGAGATCTAATGAGCTTATATAAAAAAACCAATAATAACACAGAAAGTTCAAGCACAAAGAGCGAGGTGGTTGGGACATATTGCCTGAGAGTTGCTAAGAAAGTTTTGTACGAAGGAGAAGGAGCGAACAAGAGAAGAGGAAGGTCAAAGAAAAAGTGGTTTCAAGAAGCAAAAGCCGACATGAATGAGGTAGGTGTAAACAAATGGGAAGAAATAGCAAAGAACCGAAAAAAGTGGAAACAAATAGTAAAGAAAATAGAAGCCAAGGGCCTTCAAGGTTAAATCTCTTAAAGTAGGATATAAAAATTTCCATGTTGAAATAACTGAATGCGTATTTGCTGACGACTTAGTAATTTTTCCAAGATCTAACAAAGAGCTACAACAAAACGTAGTGCTATGGGAAAGTCGCTGGAAGGCAGAAATTTAAAAATAAATGTGGAGGAAGCTAATTAATGTCCACAAAAGTGGCAAGGAAATGAAACTGGCTAAGAAAAAACAGGAATAGACCAAATTTGCATATGACAAACATCTTAACACTTATTCTAACATTTTTCATTATATAGATATAAATGATGGTACCTTCTTTCACGTCTCGATTTTCGTCCTGAAAACAGTGCTTTTTCATGTTCCTCTTCCTTTGCGAGCCTATAATTTTCAGCTTCTTCCAAATCATTAGTCAGAAACGAGTAAAAATCATTTGTACTCATTCCAAAGTTTCGACCATGTCTATTCATTTCATGAGCTTGTGCCGAGTCCATTTTAGACACGTTTATTGACAAATCAACGTCTAAATCACTATCCGATTGCTCATCTGAACTGTTAACTTGCGATGCTTGCGACGGTTGACTAGTGCCTGTAATGTTATTAACTTAATTTATCGAACTACATACACTCAACCCTTTTTTAAATGGTTTCAAAATAACATGGCCAAAAGAAAAGCTTACCAGTACCATCTTCGTAATTAAATCCAATAGCAACGCCACCACTTTTCTTCTTCTTCGGCTCAGCTTCAGTATAACCAAATTGTTCTTCCAGGTGTAGCTGTTTCAGAAATTTCTCTTCTGTTATTACAAGAAACGCATTCTGTGCTATAATCCTATAACGTTCATAATTCAACTGTCGTTCCTCATATGTTAATTCTTCCTCATCAACTTTTTTTATAGGTGGTATAAAATCCAAATGTGCTCGCACATCAAACCTATCTATTAAATTATCCGCATGTCCCTGCCATGGCATCCTACATTGTAAAACAACAAATAACTAAACCTATTTTGTGTTTACACTAATTTCTGACTCACATAGCAGCAGGACTATCCGCAGCTGCCGCAACAGCTGGATCTAAGTGTATTTTACATTGTCTACCATGCAGTTGCAAAAATTGTGTAGGATCTGCTTTCTAAAAATATACATTGTTACACATTTGATAGGGTACGCAACACAAAGGACGCGATAAAATTACAATTTTTTCGTAAAAATCCCGCCGCCTCTCTGCTCTTTTGCGATAATCTACTAGCATTCCGCGTATTCTACGCTCCTGCTTTCTAGCTTCGTGCCACATTTTTAAAACACGAACGTAACAATTTAAACTGATTTAAAACAAACGTAAATATAACTTTACATTTCAAGCAAAAATGAAAAAACTAGTCAGAACGCCGACATTTTTCATCTAAATTATGAACAACTGTGAAGTTACTGCAAATTGATGAGAAAGGGTGCGTTCCATTTTTCAGTGCCAACCTGAAAAAGCACCTCCACCCAGCATTTAGAAGTTTTAAAATATTTAACTTATTTTCTAAATACATCTACAAAAAAAGAATAGACAGTACACAAACAAAATATAATTTATTTACACACAATTATACAAAATTAAAATTGAAAAAATTCCCCTAAAATTAATATATACATATTTTAATAACTTATTCTAAATTATAATATTAGCAATTCATTAATTTTAACTCATTTCTAAGTATCTTGCCATTTGGATTTCGCGGTATTGCCTTTACAAAACGAACTCCTCCTGCTAATTTTTTATAGTGCACTACTTTCGGGTTAACATACAACAAAATATCATCATCAGTTATTTTAACGTTGGGTTTCTTGACAATATAGGCCCGTGGTATTTCTCCGGCTAATGTATCCGGTATTCCAACAACCGCCACGTCTGCAACTTCTGGCATTTCCAATATTAAATTCTCCAATTCAGTAGGTGAAACCTAAGAAAAATTAACA
The DNA here is from genome assembly GCA_031763485.1 of Osmoderma eremita. Taxonomy (NCBI): domain Eukaryota; kingdom Metazoa; phylum Arthropoda; class Insecta; order Coleoptera; family Scarabaeidae; genus Osmoderma; species Osmoderma eremita. The sequence goes on along the minus strand of JARFOC010000226.1, from coordinate 195,665 downwards.
TATAGTGAATTTTGTTTTATCACATTGTCGCTTGATGATAATCGGTGCACGTACATACGTACGTCATTATTGTCAGTTTGACGCAGGTTCAGTAGAATCGTTTGTTTGTTGGTCAAAGTTCGTTATAAATATTACATATTTAATTACTAAATTATAATATATTATTATGGAAAACCCGGAGGAAATCTTACATAGTTTAGAAGAATTCTCTAAATTGAAGCCAAAAGATATACCTCGGGAATTAGAAGATTATTTATGTTTTGTTGCTAAAACAGGAGACCCAGTTTACCAATGGTCAGCCGTAAAAAGCCTGTTTCGAGAAAAGCTGGTAAATGTAATTACGGAATTTTACGAATCTTGTCCAACTGTGGAAATTCCACCCTGCCCGAATGTAGAAATGTTTAATTATGATTTGATGAAGAATTTCATATTGGAAAAATTGGACACGTTCGCTGCGGCACCTTTTACGGTACAAAGAATATGTGAGCTTCTAACAACTCCTCGGAAAGAATATAATCGAATAGATAAGTATATGAGAGCATTAGAGAAGAATATTTTAGTAGTAAGTACAACAGAACCTGTCAACAGACGAAATACGGAGAATGGGGAGGGTATCGTAAATGGTATTGAAACGGAACATATAACGGAAGCCAATTCAAGTAACGATATTAATGTTGAAGAAATGGACGACAGCCCTTCATGGCCAAGATTAAATCAACAGCAGTCTAATATTTATGGAGATACTGAAAATAGTTCTGCATTGGAAGTGCAACCTACTTTGAATGTACAATCTGCAGATGCCCAAGATAGTGTTTCTCCTAGCGAACCTAGAATAGCATCTGTCGAGCCAAGTACTTCAAATGCAGATACTGTGATTACATGTATGACGACAAGTAAACCTTTTCTCTCAATAGAACCAGTTGTAGCAGAACCCCAACCAGAAATAAGTCAGGATGACGTAAGTGTAACAATTACTGCCATACCAGCACCTGTACAAAAACGACGAGACAGTATTGAACCTTTAACATCAGACGACAATGCTGTTAGTGAATCTATAAGTAATAATAAATCGGAAGAATCTACAAAAGAAACATCGGAACCATCGGAAGACAAGTTACCCTTAGCGCATGATAGTGAGATTATACCAACAGATATGGAAAATAAGTCTTTCGAAGATGATACTTTATCTAATGATACTACAGCTCCAACAACCATAAATAAGAGTGTTGAAACTGAAGAACTTACAGAACCAACAAACAATGTAACAGCCAACGAACCGGAAGCATTACAAAACACAGAAGAAAAAGAAATTACACCAGATCCCGTTCCTGAAGATGAGCCTGAAACACAAGAGACCTGTGATAAAACCTGTGAATCTGAAAATGCCAAACCTTCTGCAGAAGATCCGATTCAAGATCTGCAAGAATCTCCTAATGACGAAACGTCAGATGAAAAAAGTACAGCAGATCCCGAGTTAAGTGAATCACCCTCTAAAATAGAAGAGCCTTCTGTTTCTGATGCAGAAAATATAGATACAATTACAAAGGACCCTGTTCCAGACTTAGAAAATGAACCAGTTGCTTCCACTGATCAAATCACTGCCACAGAAGAAAAGCAGTTGGAAGAAACGCTAATGGAAGTGGATTCTGATGAGAGTTTGGTTAAGGAATCTGCCTCTGATAGCTCGAGTATTGACACGAACCCTACTATTTAAGTAGGCATTAAAACTTTAATAAATAAAGTTGTGAACGTGTTTTGTATTTTCACCTTGTCATACTTAGAATTATTACTACTACGTAAGATTAGACTTTGAATAGATGTTTTTACCAAAATATTACGATATAAGTGCCTAGTTTTGTTTTATTTTTTATGATTAATATTATAATTATTGCAAGTTCAGTATTTATTGTAATTATCTCTAAGTTTCTTCGTCGAAATGTAACAGTGACTTATGTTGTTTATAGCAATAATTAATAAAGTTATTTAATTTTTTAGTTTATTTGTATGAACAATAGCGCTAAAGAATTGTGTACATAATTAAATTGGCATGAAGGTACTAATTTGTAAAATGCGTCACCAATCATTACGTAAATCAACTAAATTTCTTTAACAAGAGTTAGGATAGGAATTATTTACAGCAAAGGTATAAACAAATTAATCAAATAGATATTTTTCATTTGAACGAACTTTTGCAATTTTAATCATTGAGATATGCAACCAGCTTTCCAGTACATGTATACTTTGTGTCAATATTAGATAAAACACATCCTTTAAGTATGCAACTAATATTACCTATTGAGAAGAAAAGTGTGACGTAAATTTTGTTTGGAAACCTGCACAGTCTCGCCAACGGCAAAATGTGAGAAGGATATGTAGACAACTTTTTTGTTTTAAAAATAATTAAATTATTGAAATAGAAAATAAACACAGTATAAAGAAAGATCCAAACACATGTAAATGACAGAATGGCTAAAATTACTAGCTTATTTCGTTTGCTTGGAAACCTAGACAGCGTAAAAAAATAAACGCTGTTGGCGGCACTGCAAAGGTTTCCAAACAAAACAAATCAACGTCATCACTTTTCTTCTCAATTGGTAACGTTAGGCATTAACAATTTTGTTGGCACAACCGGGCCTAAAATCACTATTTGATAGCTTTCATTTGAAAACTGTTGATGTCAAAATATCCTCGTAAAACTCATGAGTTTTATGATGAACTTTATTAATAAATACAAATATAAGGAAAAATATAAAATTTGCTAATTTATATAGTTCGTTTTTTTATTCGAAGGAGTGAATTAACTTCAATCGTATGAATTCCCATCACAACAAACAATACTACAAGAAAATGCCGTCACCATATTTGCTCACACATCTGTCAAAACGACGTTGTAAATCATATACATAACCTCATTTATGGCGCGTTCATAAATTCGCCAGCAAGCTACATTCAAAGTATGCTCAATGTGAATAAAACAGAAATTTGCTTTTGTAATAGGGGATCACCGCTGAATAAAAACGAACTATAATTATAACAATTTGCCAATTATTTTCCAATATTTACATAGTTCGCTCCCAACGCACTATTTATGCAACCAAGTTTGCACTGGTTAGGTGGGTTGCATTTCTTATTAAAAACACTCAATATTGATATATTTATTTCAGGAATACAGCCTTGGAAAAGATTCGGCTTATGATTGGCTAAAATTTACGACAGATTTACTCAGGCAAAAAGAATATAATTTGGCACAACGAATTTATGTTGGATAAAATCAAATATCACCTATAATTACTTTTTACACTAATGTTTACTGTAATGTCATTTGTCAAAGTCAGCCGTTGCATTCCATTCTGATTTTACTACTTTCTATCAATACGTTGCTTGTATTTTCCGTTTTATTATATCATAAATATTATCGCCAAACCAGTTCTTGCCAGAATTTGATAATTGCAGTACTTAATAATTTGAGGTATGTTCTCTCTATTTTACGTGCCAAAAGGTGTTTAATGAGAATTATTACAGGGACGTAGTGTTAGTATTTTAATATGGCTGAAGTAGTATTGGCTCGGGTAAAACTGCATTTTACAGCTCCCATTCCCAACAGATGTTGCACATGCGTAGAAGGTACTCAAAAATAGCTATCGCCAGCTTTTGCTGGTTTTTATATTATTTTAAAAATCGGAGGGGTAGCGTAGTGATCCCCTACTACAAAAGAAAATTTATGTTTTAATATGGTGTTGGCGTTTTATTGTATTGTTTGTTGTGATGCGGGCTCAAAAATATCAAATCATTAATACACTACAGTGTATCTGGCCTTTCGCGTCAGCAATTTTCGTGTGAATTTTGAAATGACATAAAACGGAAGTAGATACACTGAATCCAGCTTTGTATATAAAACCCAAGGCTATTGAACGAAATTTAAACACAACCAACATATATGTATATATATACTATAGCCACATACAAGTAACAGCGTATGGTGGCGCACTCTATGAAACAAGAATAACTTGAACTACAGGCTTTATTATATTTAGGAGGCCATGGAATTCAGATAAAAACAAGCAGTGTATAGAAGTCAGCGGTGTACGTTTGAATCCTAAAATAGTTATACCAATTCTATCGATTTTTCGACAGAAAATTGCATCCAATAGGGTTATACCTTATATCATATATAAAATAAATGTATAAATAAAAGAAATAAATTATAATTTTCTATTATTTTAATTAACTTCCTACTGAAATAAATTTGAATATGCCGCTATTTTCCGATATTATTTTCCCTTGTGATCCGTACGCAGATCACAGCACCCTCTACCTCCTCATGTATTAAGTAACTTGATAATTCATTAGTCAAATCAGCTCTTGTATTTTTTTTGCTTCCGTAATATTTTTAATTTGCATTACATTATTCTTACCTGATTTCCTTTTACCTTGATTAACTCTTTACATCTGTCAACAATATAGAAATACTTGTCCTCGTCGTAATAAGCAACATCTCCAGTATGTAACCATCCATCTTCATCAACCGTTTCCATTGTAGCTTTTTCATTATTTAAATAGCCATTCATCACCTAGATATGTGTTTCAATTATAAAATCCTTAAAGAGTATTCCTTCGTCATACCTGTGGTCCTTTAATACATAGCTCACCCGGTTTGTGATCGCCTAAAATTTGCCCTGTTGCCAGATCTACGATTTTCGCCTCGGTACTCGGTAGGAGTATACCAACAGTGCCTATTTTCGACGGGGGTGTTAGAAGAGGCATAATTAACGTGACTGGAGAACTTTCAGTCATGCCATAGCCTGGAATCAATAAAAAGAAGCAAAATTGCGCTTAATGACGTATTTTAAAGAAAAAAACCTTGTCTTATAACCACTTCGTCTCTACCAATCTTTTGCCTGAATTTTTGAAGCACTCCCGCAGTGGCGGATGCGGCACCGGTTGTAACGTCTTTTATGCTCTGTAGGTGTTCTTTCGTGATGGCTGGGTGGGACGCTAGAAAAAGTAATAACGAAGGAACAACAAATAGATGACTGGGTCGATATTCTTCTAACGCTTTTATATATTCCTCTGGTGAGAATTTCGGTATGGTTACGATGTGTACCCCCTCGTTTAAACACAGATTTAAAATGCCGTTGAAACCCATAATATGGAAAAAGGGAAGTACTGTTAAAGCGGTCTTTTGAGGTGCCTCTTTAAAAAAGAAAAAATGCGAAAATACATTCATAATTGTATATGGGGAGGTATAATTACCTGAATCAATTTCTTCTAGAAGCGCTGGATGTCGCAATTGCGTTAAGTTGGAAACTAGATTATGATGTGACAATACGACACCTTTTGGCAACCCTGTAGTACCGCTGGAGTATGGTAGAATGGCAGTCTCTTGCGGATTTATACCGGGCAATTCAGCTTGATAATCCGCCATCAGAAGACTTTGAAATCCGTGCACGTTATTAAGTTCGTCATCTTCCCCTCCTATGCATATCGAAGTTCTGTAGCCAGGTAAACCTTTCCCCAATGTAATGGCAATCTCTAGCAGTAATGGTATCGTCATTATCATTTTGACGCCGGCGTTTTCGAATTGTCTTTTTATTTCATCTAAGGCAACATATATAGTTATAAGAGGTTAACATTGTTTTTAGTTTGTGAATTATATCGTTGGTACCTGGAGTGTATAAAGGATTTACAAATGTCACGACTAATCCTGCCTCTATAGCTCCATGACAAGCAGCTATGTATTCTGGAATGTTTGGTAATAGAAGACCGACGACCTCTCTAGGTCTCATTGCACATTTTGCGATTAAGCCTTTTGCGCATCTGCTAATCATAATTCTCATCATCGAATAGTTGTAACTTCTGCCTGAAGATGCGCATGTCTACATATAAAATTAAAGATTGTAGGTATGAATAAGAAAAATATTGAGTCTATTTTATAGTAGGTACATATTTTTTCATTACTATAAGTTAGTTTTTTTATTCGTGGGAGTGATTTCACTTCAATCCTATGACGTGATCCAATTACATTTGATATTTTTGAGCCAGCATCACAAGAAGCAATAATGCAATAAGACACCACCGCCATATTTGCTGAACAGCTGTTTCAGTTGTCAAACATCTTTCAAAACGACGTTGTACATCATCATATATACATAACCTCATTTACAGTTGCATTCAGAAATTCGCCAACAAGCTACGTTAAAGCATGATCAAACTGAGTAAAATTTGCTATTGCAAATAGCTCCTCCGAATAAAAAAACGAGCTATAGGAAATAGAATATAAGCTAATCTTAAGAAGTAAATTTAAAAAAACTACGAAAATGTTGTGACTATATAGAATAGTAGACAATTTATTTAATTCAGGTAGTAAATTCAAATTGTTAACCTTCAAATAATAGAAATTTTGAAATTAAATTTAAATAACTATAATCATTCGAGTTATGATTATTTATACAGTTCGTTTGTCTTTTTTTAGTTTACTAAGCATTAAAATGCATACACATGTATATTGAATGAGTCTAGCGTAATAAATTATGCTTTGTTGAGTTGTTTTTTATGCATCCGTCATTGCAATTGTTTATCATTTGCCTATCATGAATTTACAATTAACGAATTAGGGATCTCTAATATGTAATTATCATTTATTTCGTAATAATAATTGTTGAAGTGCAGGCCGGGGAAATAAATTTATTTTAATTCCCAAAATATTTAGGTTGACTTAATAACATTTATAGAATTTAGTACAGTTTTCGTTAAACGTTCATAAGCAAATAATAAAAAGGTTATCCGGATCTATTTAAACAGAAGATAAACTAAGCATACATATGTAAATACTAATATTAATATCAGTGAAATTCACATAAAGAAATATTTAACAAATACATGTGTACCAATTTATTTCCATATGAATGTATTGTTGACATTATTAGATTACGTTTATTGTTTTTTCTTGTACCAAAAAAGAATAAAAAGAAACCTTTGTGCAATAAGTAAAGTACAAATTATCAGCGGAGGTTAGTTTTGACGTTTTGGATGGGTAGTAGCTGAGATAATAATGATTCGTTGCACAGTCGTGCTGTCTTTCCAAAGCCCAAAGTTTGACACGATGCTAGTTTTGTTCAATTTTCATCTATATCCATCGTATAATGCTAGAAAGACAAACTAATTTACTTCAAAGATTTTATCCTATTTTCCTAATATTCAACTTCCCTGCTAGAAATGCGTGAAATGTACTGCCAACCCATATTAGAAAGCTGGCAGTTTTATGGAAAAGAAACATAACCTGATATTGCACTCACAGAAAATCTTGTTCTATATGTGCTGTAGATTCACAAATGTTTCTCCTGTTACAAGAAATCTTGGGGTTGTAGGCATTAAATTTTCATATTTTAAATTTCGCGCCTTATGCGCTTATATCGAGAATTTGGATAGAGACGGAACTGCAGCATTAGCTTACAAGTGAAGTGAGTTAGTATTATAATCTATTCATTGTTGTATTTTCACTATATTCATACGCTCTATAGCTTCATTATATGCTTGACTAAAGCGAAAAAGCATAAATACGTATGGCGTCTACATTTTATCCCTAGTAGTGACACATAAACATAACCTAAACCCAAAGGATACAAGAATGTAGTTGGTTGTGATATAATGATGAAGTTAACTACAATTATATATACCATTTGGGAACTAATACAACATCATTTTCATCTGCAAGTATAGTAACAAGTCTGGACGAGTTCTTAAGGAAACAAGTGTCAATTAACTGATAAATATTATCCTTATTTATTTTTTGTTTTGACTTTCTTATATGTTTTACATGCTTGTAGTACTTGAAAGAAAAATACATTTGGTATGCGAGTGCAGTGGCATACTGCCATAATAGTAGGACGGGGTGAATTTTACTTTTTAAATTGTACAGGTTATGTGAGATATGACTTGCTCATGAAATTATAGATTGTCAAAATAATATCTATTAAAAAATGTTAAGTTAGTGTATTTTATAAAGGAAGTAACCGTACTACGTACTATCAGCTCTAACCATAATGTCGTGCGTCTGACAGGAGTGAAACCAACCACTTCAAGTTCAATAAGTAATGTCACAGTTGAACGTGAAGCGGTCGGCTACACTCCTGCCAGACGCGACACATTATGGTTGGAGCTGATAGTACATATCAGCATTTTCAAAGAATGTAAATCCATTATGACTGAAAAAAATAATAGCAAAGGAACGAATGCAAGAACTAACAATACAAATAATCACTATAAACACAAATCACTATACAAATAATCACAAAGAAAGCAGAAGTTACACAAAATTATAACCTGAAAGTCGAACTAAATACATAAATGTCAAAATTTGACAGTTAAATCACATTAGAGTACACACAAATTTTTCTACAGTGTTGCCAAATGTATTTTTCGTGAAAGTATTATGCTAATAAAGAAATGTTAAAACCAAACTTCAAAGTCAAAAAGGCAACCTTTACGAAAAAATAGTCATAAAGAATACTTCTTTATTCTAAATCGCAGCTATCTCTATCAACAGATATCGAACAATAAAAGTTCGTACTTCGAGAATCTCGTGTAGAAGTTTGATACAATAGTTTGATTTTGAGATTTTTGATTCAGAATTTAACAAGAGGCATCTTTTGGTATCTTTTGCCTCAATTTATGGGCAGCTAATATATTTTATATCAATAAATCTTCTTATTTAACTACATTTATCCGCCAGAGCTTCACAAAAAATGCCAATGTTTTTTTCGAACTTACCGAAGCTGGTTTGTCTCCCCACTTGTCACAATTCTTCCACACATGCTCCACTAGGTTCTCGTTGGGTACTTTCACGTTTCCCAGCGAGGAAGTCACCACACCCCTGCTATGGCGTTTACTATTCGACAGATCATTTTCCTTAATCAATTTCGAAGACAAAGTAGAATAGTCCTTTTTAAAATCGAAGTTATTGGAGTCGCACGTTAACGTTCTGGAAAATCGGGGGAATTTTTGTAAATTTTGTACTATCTTGGTATTTATGCGTAAAGTTATCAGTTTGGACATTCTGTTTTGTTTTAATAAACCGGTTGATTAGTAATTGTTGTTGTTCTAGTTGAGGAGTTGAGGAACTCGAATATCACAGATATAACTGAAAGAAAGAAATAAGTAAATAAGGCATAGATACCTATGGGATTCGGCATTAAAAAAATCGATTCTCTAGGGAAACATATGTTCCCTTGCCGTTTAAAAGGTTTCTTATTGCAGATCTAATAGTCAAGAGCCAATTGGATGCGTGCAATAATAATTGATTTAGAAGCCGTTTCTTTCTATAATTTAAAATTACGCCTAACACAGGCGCGATCTTTGAATGGAAAAATATTTACGTGAACTTTACAAACAAGGTCCAATGTTCTAATGAAATATAGAAAATGGAAACATCCAATTTTAGAATATCTGGTCATAATTTTGTTTAAATACTTATTTAATTAAAAAGGACTTATTAACAAAAATAACCAATTTACTAAAATTAAATGATACTTACAGTTTACGTGTAATACAGTTATGTATAATTTGTCTTATGTATTTAAAATATGCACCACACACGTTGCAAGAGATTTATTTTCAGCACAAACTCACTATATAATAGACTATATGCACTGTTTGTTTTTTGTATTAAAACTTCCTGTTGCATCAGGCAAAAAAATCGTCGTTTTCGATATAATTGAACTTATATTACTCGGTGGTTCCGCATCGAAAGTTCATTCTCTATTCCTCACCAATCAGATTAAAATTGTAAATAAGTAAATAAGTTATGGTCGAATTTATAATATTGTTGCAAGTACAAAGTCCGCGTTCTCTCGATCTATTCTAATCTAACGCTCCTTGCGTATGTTTCTGTACAAAATTCAGTTTATAATTGCTCTAATAAATCGGCGATCGACTACGTTTCTTGTGATATGCACATGTACTCTTAATATAAGAGAAAGTACCGTTTATAAATAGATTTTTATTATTTTACACCTACATTCTTGCACAAAACGTAATTATATTGAAATTTTAGTTAGTTTTTCATTGAAGTGCATTTTATTCGTAATTGGTATGTATATTTAGGTAATGTATTCAGCTCTAGGTGGCAGGTGTTATAAAAGTGCATGGAATACATGAACAAAGTTAATTTCACATGAAAATGTGTTGTTTAATTCCAGGTATCGGTTACTGTAAACATAATTAACACTCCGAAACGATAAGGGAAAAGGTGATGAAATCACATTTAACCTTTGTAATCATGATTCAATCCAATCAATAATAAAGGTTCAACTAAAAAGAAATCAAAAAGTGTTTGTAAACATAGAATACCTATATTTCAAGTGTGTGGTGTTATGTAAATGAGTAATGTTAAAGACATAAAACACATTTGCTACAAAATGCAAATTTTGTAATACGAAATTCAGAAAATATGTATTTGAACTATTTCATAATTTTGCTTGTTTATGATATATTCGAATTCTTAGTCAAAATGAACATCTTCAGCAACAATACCACAAGCTAATACAAACATAGCAACTACAAATATCCTATGATTGCTTAATTTTTGTAACCGTGTCTTTGTATCATGAAATCAAACCTCCTGCCAGATTATGTTGTTTATTGTAGGTGTCAACTCGTTTACTTGACAATAAATAAACTATAACATACAATTAACTTTAAAACTATCTGCAAAGTTTTCATTTTTTTACTACCAACATAACAAGTTGCAAGATGATACTTGTTATGTTGGTGCAATTTTTAGACTGACAATTAAAGGTGAGTCACAGAACAGCAATTAAGGTGAGTTCACATCAAAACTACAGCGTTGTTTTGCGGCGAAGTAGTGAAGCGGTGATATTTCGTAATCCAATGGTATATTCACATTCATGTGTCGCAACCACTTAAAAAATGGCGCGAATTAAGAATTGTGTAAAGTAAGTATTATTACAGACGTCGACGAATATTAACACCTTAGCTTTTAAAGCGTTTAAAACAAGCAAAATCAGCTCGTAGTGTATGGGTTATAGAAATATATACTCTAGAAATGCCATCTAATCAAGGGGCTTATGATAATACAATATGTAGGTTCCACAATAGCAATGCTTCCGTGAGAACAAACGAAGATGTGTATAGCAATAGAAAGTGATCGAGCGAAGAGAACCCCACGAAACCGCTAAAAGTTAGTTGAACTAACTTTCTCGCGCGGCGAGTGTTTTGTGAACCCGGTTTTGCGCACATATTACACAATTGATTTTTGAAATATGATGTTATATTGAAAAGAAATAATATAGATTAGTTAAATATTCTTTTAAAAGGATGTATATAAAGCAGTTCTTGTATATTTAGATAATATCCAATGAAATGAACACTGTTCTAATAGAGAAAATTAAACGTTTAGGTATCTAACACTATGTATTTTCTTGTCTTTTTACATATTTTTGCTTAACTTTGTCCACAAAATTTGTAATTTTATATGCCAATAAAGCACATTTATTATGATTATTATTAATTCCTTAGTGTTAAGGGTGTTATGTATAAAGAAATATAATGTACATATTTTTTTACACATAATGAATTGTCCACCAATATTAATCAATATTTCAATACAATCATATAATACGGATTACGTGTACTTATTATTTATTGGAAAAGAGCCCATATTTATACATTTTCTTTACAATTATTTCTAATGTAAGTACACCTATGTAGGTAAAAGCACGTTTGTATAGGTATGTAAATATATTAAAAATAAATTTGTTGGATGTTATTCAAGCTATCGATTAGATACTGCAGGTAAGTGCATTTGATAATATTAATAATTTGTTAATACTATTGAAACTAAAGAAGATGCAGTTTGAGATAAGCGTTCTTTATTTTAATCGGTTAGGTGACCAAATTTACAGCAAATTTAAAGATCGTCACGTCAATGTTGTGACATAACCTACATACTATTCAGTGATAGTACAAATTTTGAAGTGCTGAAGATGTGAAATTAATTTATCTTTTTATACAAAATATTTTATTATACCTTCTATGTTTTTACACCGTATCACCGAAAGAAATCCAACATGAATCTTTATTTTTGCATATTGAACAGACAAAATTTATTTACATCAAGATTATGGAATTTGAGGTACTTCAATCGAGGTATTATAAGAGAAAATCACTTCTGCAATGGTTCTCTCCTAAGAACGAAACTATCTCATAATAAAAACAATGGCATACGTCAATTGACATTTACATTTAATAGAAATATGTCAAGTAAAGTGCCCCGATTGAAACGGTCTGATATAACGAGGCTCTTTTCCTTAGCAAAACCAGAGAGATGGAAATTAATGGGTATATAAATGTAATTATAATACTGGTGATATCTAGAATGTCAATTTTTATTCAAGGTGCTATATGTCTTTTGTTTGTGTCGAGTACGGTAACAATGGCTGTACCGTTTAGCTTAGGTAAAATTCTAGATATAATTTATACTAGCAATAATAATATTGAAGATGCTCGGAAACGTTTAAATGACGTTTGTGGCATATTACTAGCTGTTTTTCTTTTGGGTGCTATATGTAATTTCGGTCGTGTGTATATCATGTCAACTGCAGGTAAGTTTATATTATATACAGTGTAGGTAGGTATATTGAATTTGAAGTGAAATCTTTTTAGGGTATCGCATGACTCAATCTTTACGTCTCAAAGTATTCTCGTCAGTTTTGAAACAAGAGCAAGGATTTTTTGACACAAGAAAAACCGGCGAGTTAGTCAATAGACTTTCGGCAGATACACAAATAGTCGGTCAAGCTCTAAGTAGTAATATATCTGATGGTTTAAGGTCGACAGTTATGGTTTGTGCAGGCACAGGTATGATGGTAAGTCTTTGTATTCATCATATCAAAAAACCCTTGCCAATTCATCATATTCTAGTTTTATATGTCACCAGAACTGGCTTTAGTCGGCTTAGCCATTGTGCCACCAATTGCTTGTGTTGCTGTGGTTTATGGTAGATTTGTACGGAATATAACGAAGAGGGTTCAGGATTCGTTAGCTGATGCTACGCAAGTTGCAGAGGAGCGCATTGGAAATGTTCGTACGGTAAAAACTTTTGCTCAAGAATCAAAAGAATTGGAAAGTTACAAGAGTAAAATCGAGAAAATTTTGAAGTTGGGCTATTCAGAATCTCGAGCGAGGGCAATATTCTATGGTATGGTAAGTAAATATTTAGTATCGGATGTTAATCGCACAGGTTTCCGCATTTTAATGTTTGTTTAATTTTTATTTGCTAGCTAAATTTAGAACTAAACAATATATACGCTGTGGGAAAACCAAAATATCCAGCGCGAGTTATAGTCATTGACACAAGGTATCTAATTGTCTAAGCAAATCTTTGAATGGGCGTTTTTGTTATTCCCCAGTTTACACACTCTTATTTCGTAATGGTATCATTCCAAAGTGCTTTGTCATTTTGGAATATTATTAGAATCAATGTATACAATTCTACATAATGTGAATATAAAGATAATTAGCTTTTTTAAAAGATAGATAAACTCTGGGTTTTCCGACTTCCTTTGCACTACACCCAAAATGTTTCCATATAAAAGTAAACTATCTGTTTGTGGTTGGACTCTTTCATATCGATTTACTTTGTAAAACCCTAAGCTTGCGGTTTCGTAAACTTAAAAAGATATTACTTAGTATACCGTGCGAAGGAATACAGTGCTCTAGATTTTTTGATATATATATAGGGTGTGTATAAATTGGCGCGCCGTTACCCCATATTAAATTCTGAATCGAAAATCTCAACATCAAAACACGTCTTCACGATGTTCTCGATAAACGGACTTTTAGTCCACAAATAAGCGTTATGTTTCGAAACCTGTTGATACATCTGCTGCTAGCTGCAATTTGGAATAAAAAAAAATTGGTAATCCTGCATTTTAGGAACCCGAGTCGTTGGGCATCGGATGAAGAGTAGTGAACTGAGACTTCCTCCCTGCCGTACTCCCTGCTTAATGTTGAACGTTTCCGACTTCATGTTTTTACTTGTAACACTGTTTCTGGTTTTCTTATATAAACATTTAGCATGATACAACATTTTAACATTGAGATTTTCGATTCGGAATCGTACGAAGAATGCCACTGAGTGTAGATTTTGCGCCAATTTATACACACCGTGTATAGTGCTCTACATACAAAAATTTTATTTGTTAGACAGGTCTAAGCGGTAATATCATAATTATATCGGTTTTATATTATGGCGGAGTTATGGTATCATCGCAATCCATCAGCGTCGGAAATTTATCCTCATTTCTTCTCTACGCCGCCTACATAGGTGTCTCCGTTGGGGGTTTGTCCTCGTTTTACTCAGAATTAAACAAATCAGTTGGTGCCGCGTCCCGTTTATGGGACTTGGTGGACCGTCAGCCGCTCATCTCGAATACCGGTAAAGGACTCAGAACCCCATAGTTTAGAGCGATAATAATCGGTAAAATACCAATCATTTTATAGGAGGATTGATACCAAATACGTCACTAGTAGGACACGTACAATTTACAAACATAGATTTTAATTACCCTTCGAGAAGAGACATGGACGTTCTCAAAGGATTGAATTTAGAAATAGTTCCTGGTAGTACTGTAGCTGTAGTCGGCGCTAGTGGGTCCGGCAAGAGCACATTAGCAGCCTTACTACTGCGATTATATGACCCCACCGGCGGTGTAGTTTACGTAGACGGTCAAGATATACGGTTGTTGAATCCATCTTGGTTACGGAAACATATTGGTGCCGTTAGTCAGGTAAAGATACAAATAAGGATCGTTCCGATAGGTATTCGATGTTTTGTTTACAGGAACCAATATTATTTTCTTGTACCATACGTGAGAATATTCTATATGGTGCTGAAAATGCTGAAAAAATTACCGAGGAGGACTTAACGCGGGTTGCTCGCGAAGCTAATGTTTTAGAATTCACGGAGAAGTTACCACAACGTTTCGAAACTTTAGTGGGCGAGAGGGGAGTTATGTTGAGTGGAGGACAGAAGCAGAGGGTGGCAATCGCCAGGGCGTTGATAAAGAATCCGAAAATATTGCTGCTGGATGAAGCTACAAGGTAAATATTTTACCTTTTCTATCTTATTTGCAGTAAAGCTTTTTAAAACGTCAAATCAATGATAAATTACATTATGCGCATGCGCACAATACGGAATATTTCCGAACAATTTCCTTTAAATCTATTTTAGTGCACTCGACGCACACTCCGAATACTTAGTAAGGGAGGCGTTGGAACGTATCATGAAAGGCAGGACTGTACTGACGATAGCCCATCGCCTATCGACTATTCAAAATGCGGATCTAATCGCGGTTCTGCAAAACGGCCATATTGTCGAGAAGGGCAGTTATAACGAGTTAATGATGAGGAATGGTGCTTTTAAAGAGCTGATAAAGCATCAAACTTTTCAGGAGATTACACCATCGGTCGATCTGAAATTACAAGATATGGAACATACGGGATAAGATGAAGCGTTGAGAAAAAAAAAAAACAATGTTAGGTGATAAAAAATTTATTTAAAAGACGATTTATGTAGTCAATTTTATTAATATATTTTAAAATATATGTATATATTTGTTATCAAAGGATTTTTTTCTTTTATTAGTTGAAGAAATTAGTTATTTAGGATTGAAGAAATCCCATCTTTCTTTATATATAAACATGATATGGTAGTAACTGTATCGGAAGATATGCATACCGTGCTTTTTTGTAACGTTACACATAGGTATTTCCTACAAGTAACATTAAGTGACATAACAGGCAACCAGTTATACGTTAACGGGTTAATTAATTATCTCTGGTTAGCACGTTTTAAAGGGTTATTATAATTTATTTTTTCTAACGAAAAACTTCCAGCATACCATGACAAATTCAAATCTGCTACGAAACTTAAAATTTATTACGAAAGTATAGTGGAATTTGGTACGGAAATATTATTTGTGTTGGCAAAACAGAGCTGTGAAGAATTTGGTTATGTTTTTAACATAGAAAGTGCAAAATTTCACTTCCAAATTATTTTATTCTAACGATTAATTAAGACCAGATTAAGACAAACAAAACAATATAACAAAGGTGAAGTGTAATTTCACAGCAAGTTTACTACGTGCCCTCCTTGTCTTCCAAAGCAATTCTGGGTTTATTCCATTACTTGCAGTAAGTGTACGAGCTTTCAGTTCGTCCAAATTATGTATTTGCCTGTTTTTATAAACGTTACTTTTCAAATAACCCTAAAGTAAGCATTCGTTTGGATACAAATCAGCTGATTTTTTGAGAGTACTGCATTCGTGTTAGGTTTTGTGCACGAGGAATAATTAATGGAGAGGAAATTTAGTATTTTTCAAAGAATAAATGTAGGATACAACCTGCAAGTTCTGAGTGTCGACCTCACTATTTATTATCTACTATGAGACTGTTAAATATTACGATATAGTGAAATTTGGTTATGTTTTCAATAAAGTGCAAAATCTCAACTTTGGATGAAGAAATTATTTTATTATAATTGTTGATTAACACAAATAAAACAAAGGTAAATGTAGCTTCGCCAGTAAAAATTATTTTTAAAATTTCTTGGTTTTCATTTAACAAATTAAACATTGTTTTGCAAAAATCTGTTTGGTTTATTTTATCTTTCTCGAAAAGGTTTTGATGTTTTGTATTTTGTATGCCTTATAATTGAATTCTTTCAGGGTTTTGTATATCGAACTGTATGATATTTCATAATGTTTGTCTAAATCCAAAGGCGATCCTACATACCATTCCTCTACATAACCTAGGATATTCAGATTGATGTGTTCTGTTGAAGCTTGATTGATTTTATGTATTTTTCTGTGGGAACTTAGAACACAACCATCTGCTTTAAATTTGTTAAAAATTTTGAGCATAGTTTTTGCACAAGCTATAGGCCTTCAGGATAATTGACTGAAAACATGTTTCTAACCCGTCTTAAATTATTATTCTGGTACCACGTTATCATTGACACCTCTTCATCTTTGTTTTACCTGTTCATAATTTAAATATTTTTTTTATTTTCAAAGAATGTGTTTAATTTGTGATTGATGTATGAATAAATATTTAAAAAAAAATTAATAAAGAAATATTTAACAGAATTGTTTTTTCTTCACACTGACGACGCGTTAACGTATAACTGGTTGCCTACTATGTCGCTTAACGTTACCTGTAGGAAATACCTATGTGTAATGTTACAAAAGAAGCCCTGTATATATAAGATACACTTGGAGTCCATGTAAGGCCGAAAGTGTATATGGAATTAAGGAGGCCCTGCAATATTGGTTGCATATGTCAAAATAGGTTGGTAGGACGTTTCTCACTAAAATGTTTATTTTAGGATGTTAATGATATTAGTAAATTAGTCTTTATCAAAAATAATTTTCGTAAAAATAATTCCAAAAAATTATTTAATTAAATTAATTTTAGACATTTGAAGTTGCCAGCTCGAAAATATAGTAATTTTAAGGTTAATTATTACCAAAATGCAAAATTGGTTGCATACCCGAAAGAGGTCACGTGGATTTAATCCGTATTCAATATTCAAACGCAGATATCACGCGACATTTAGAATTATTTATATACCTTTCTCTTCGTACATCTGCTTAATATTTTTTCGTAATATTTTACCACCTGCGTTCTTAGGTATAGAATCCACTATAGCAACACCACCTCTCAATTTCTTATGTCGAGCAACCTTCTTCTCGACGTAACTCATCAAGTCATCCCTATTGATATCAACACCCGCTTTAGCCACGACATACGCCCTAGGAACTTCGCCGTACGTCTCGTGACGTATACCAACGACTGCGGCGTCCGATACTCCCGGGTAATCGCGAATTATATCTTCTAATTCGGCTGGAGGTACTTGGAAGGCGTTGACTTTGATGAGTTCCTTTATCCTGTCGGCTATGAAGAACATCCCGTCGTCGTTGTAATAGGCCAAGTCTCCCGTTCGAAGCCAACCGTCTAGAAAAGCATTTTTCGTGTGTTCCGGCTTGTTTAGGTAGCCTTTCATTACTTGTGGCCCTCTAACGAGAAGTTCACCAGTTTTATTTGGGCCCAGATGCTTTCCCCCTGGATCGTTGGGGTCTATAATCTTGACTGAGGTGTTGGAGACTGGATGACCTATTGAGCCGAAATGTTTTCCTTGCCGATCTTTGGGAACCATTGTAGCGACTGGTGAAGCTTCAGATAAACCATATCCTAATCGAGGAAAATTTGGTGATATTTTGTGTAATCGTGATGCAAGCAAATTTTATTACCTTGTATTATATCAATTGGTTTACCAACCTTTTCCCTGAACTTTTGTTCGTCTAAAGGACCCAGTGGTGCTGCCCCACATGCCATACCTGTCAGATTCTTGAAATATTCAGTCTTCACAGCTGGATGAGCATAAAGAAATACCACTGGAAGAAGTAGGAAAATATAATTATTAACATAGCAAAATTTAAATTTGCCGCAATTATTTTTAGTAACTTCAACATAATGATATTAAAATACAATATTAATAATGCCAAATTGTAGGTAATTTCATGCTTTAATGTTGAAGTTACTAAAAATAATAGCGGCAAATTTGAATTCGAGTTTGATTACGGAGATAAAGCAAAAAAAAAAAAATTGTGAATAATTTCATTCCCTTTTGTTGTACGACTATAGTTTGATAGCAATCAATATCACCAATGTATATTTGATTACTCTCTCGTACAATACATTCCTTTGAAATTAATTACAAGTTACAAGTTGTATATCATACTCACCTATAGGTGGAACTATCATCAATATGTTAGGTTTGTGCTTAACGATAGTTTCCAAGTACGATTCCGGCGTAAACTTTGGCAGCGTAATCAATTTAGTTCCGCTGTACAACGAACACAAATTCAGTGCCGTAAAACCGTAAATGTGGAACATTGGCAGAATGGCCGGCGAGCAATCTCTGTGGGTTTCTGTTCAGAAAAAAAAATGTTACTTCGGAATTTCGTTTGTAAATTGTTAATTTACAACCTGTTAGAGGATTTGTGACGCGTACTTCTGGCGCATCGATTTGCATGACGTTCGATAGTAACGTGTGGCTCGTCAATTCGACGCCTTTCGGTAAGCCAGTAGTTCCACTGGAATAAGGCAAGAACAAGGTATCGTGAGGATGTGATAGTGGTACGTCAGGTATATCGCATTTCTCATCAGTTAATTCTGTGAAATTTATCGAACCGTCGGGTAGCGAATCGTCGGCCTAAAATTAATGGGAAGCCGAATTTAAAAATGAGGTTAGGATATGTTGTTAAAAATAGGTTAGGTGTTGTTGCTTCGTTTTTACCTTTTCTTTTATGAGTATAATTGGAATGTTTCGTCTAGTATTGCTCGAAGCCGTTTTGGCGTTGCTCCATAATGAGTTAATTGTTATTATTGCTTTGACGTTTGCGTCTGTTAGTTGTGTTACGATTTCCGCTAAACAAAAAAAAATCAAATATAATTGATTAAAGGTTTATTAAGTGGTCTCCAGACTGTCAATATTGTTGTCCAATATTAGATATGTATTGTGCAATATTATTTATAGCCCGTGAGTGATACTGAAGTATTACCCAATCCGTCTGGTTGATATTGCGCAACAATTCAGTAGTGTTATGGCAAAACATGCTATCGGCCTTTTTTTCCAAAATGCACTTTTTGGCATTAAATGGCTGCACATAAGATATAAAGGATTTAGTCGTCAACACTTTGTAGTATAAATAGCTATGGAAATGATACAAACGTAAATGTAGGTTAACAAATCCATATCCACCATTATAAATACAAAACTGTTTTTGCTTCTCCTGTAAAATCACAAAAATGGCAGATAACATGCTTTGCCATAATACTACTTAATTAATCAGTTCTATCTCGATCGTCGTGCTGTAAACTTCCTTGTTGTGTTTCAAATTTCCATAACAATTATACTTATGAACTGTGGACATATTGCACTTGGGAATTGTAGGTCCCCAAAAGTTTTTCTCGCAGATAAATAGCACGCTGTATTGGCAAACGCTGGCTTGGAAGAATAGCGGCTCGCAAATGAATGTTTCTCTCATTCATCTTTTTGCACCACTCTTTCATCAATCTTATTCTACCTGTTCTCTGCTAACGTAAAGACAGTGCAATGGCTACACAACTTGCTTCAATATCACTTGACTGGTTCGTTTCTCAGGAGTTCGCTGTGAACCAAATTATTGCACTATTTAATTCCGCTGTCTGGAGCAACTCTTAATTTTGTTATTATTGCGCAATAATATTGACAGTCTAGGAACCACTTTAAACGTGCAATGGGAGTGTTTGATTATACACAAGTATAGGAAACTTGTGCAGTTGAAGGTGTAAATAGTATCTATTTGAAACGAGTCATTTAGGTTTATATCTATTAATTCATCTACGAATTCAATAATAAACAACATTAGATTTTATCAATATCGATTTATTGGAATCTTACGGCCTTTCTTCTATTTTTGATAACAGGTACATTTGCAAGTTGAAATCGTTAGTACAGCAACTATTTGTTAATAAGCATTTATTTGATATTGATCCTATTTGGTAGAAATCAACACATTTTTGATTTTATACGGTTCCAATTAACGTTATAATATAAATATATTTTAATGTACCAAAAATATACAGAAACGTACAGTGGCAGGGGCACGTTCAGAGGATTCACCTGCCGTAAATATCAATTTCGCTGGCTTTTAGGATTCCAGTCATTTACACCTACATTCGATGCGCTGTTAACGTAGCTATCCAGCGCTTCCGTTGTCAATTCAGCAGTTGATATTTGCTGAATGCTTCAATAACATACACGAACTGAGAGAACGGTTCAATTTTATCTTGTAATTTGTTACAAGTTAAATCATATCATTATTTAATATATGACGTAATCAATCTGAACTGTCGGGTTGGTATCAAAAGAATTCCCTAGATTGGTTAACGGCGGTAAACACGAATGACAAATGGCGCGATTGCAGATGACAAACGCGAGAATTCAAATAGTACAGCAAATACCAAATAGCGACAACATAGGAATTATAAAGAGCCAATAAGTTATTCCAATTTATCTGTTGATAATGTTTTGGCTAGCGGTAAATTTAAAGGATATTTGCCGGTACTGTATGCACCAGAATTCCCCGATAATGACCAATAAATAGGATGGCAACTTAGTTGCCGAAATGCGTATTCAGAGTTCTTTACTCAACAAGGTGGTAAGGGGTATTTTTTAACTTAAATAAATACCATTGGTGGTTATTGATACGCCATGTTTTAGCATTAATTATTCCATTATTGTTATCTAGTTAGAATAAAATTTTATTTTTTATTGGATTCGATATTCAAACTTTCTGCTGTTTTCCGTTAGTTATTTTTTGCTCGCAGTTTTAAAATCAGTTGCATTTTTCTTCCTTGTCTACAAATGTTCATTGGCTATTTGCAGTCTCTATGTTGTGGTTGTTTGCTATTTGAGTTCTTGCATCACAAACAGGGTGTAGCCAACCCTCGAAAGTAAGTATGAACTAGTTTATAACCAATCCAGAGACTTTTTTTATACCAACCTCAGGCAGTTGCAATGACAGATACCGGTTCCTATGTTGTATCGTGTTCGTATATTATACCGAACTTACCCGGTGAATCAACCCGGTTTAAGATTTTTCTACCGAGATGTTCTAATAGTACATGCGGTTATTGTTGAGACCTAACCTATATTTAACTTATTTCGTAAATTTGTGTCGGATACAAATAACGTTGTACATATTTGTGAACGTGAATAATATGTAGCCCGCGTAAGGTGAATGCCCTTTTTCACAAATCTATTCAAGAAAAGTGTAACAATAAAGGAGGTTAAGTTACATCTCAATATACACTAAAAGCGTTCGTTAAATCATTAAACAGATCCATTTACCGCAACATCAGCTGATTACCAGTCGGTATGTATATTTTATTTCATTATAATTTTTGACAGCACAAACAATTAGGAGTATTATAATACTTTCCCTTGTAAACAAAAAAAATGTCTTCTTATTTGGCAACTAAAGAAAGGATATGTTTTATTTCTCATTATTTTTGACAAATATCATTAATTTTATAATTCGATTAATAGCGAAATGCAACTGGTATTTTATTTTGATTAACCGAAAAATATTGCAATAAATATTTTAGATTACTGATTACATCTTCAACGCAGTAGTTTATTATTTATTCATCAACTGATTATCAAGCAATATTTACATTATATAATAAGCTATATATAGCCAGTAACATCATATCACACAATCTAATCGTAGAATAAAGTTCGATTTCAAAGATTATAGAATGCACTTAGGACTTTGCCGTTTACTCGTGGCGTGGTTGCGTACGGCAAAAAGTTCGCTCATTCACTCACCGTTGGTATACGCGGGATTGATGGTAGTAAGTCTGAGGCCGGCCAGGAACGTTCCCAAGACACATATCGGGAACTCTGGTATATTGGGAAGTAGTAGAGCGATCACGTCCTCTTTCTGAAGTCGCAACTTTTTCCTTAGCGCCCTGTTTAAGTTAAGCGACTTGACGCGGATATTTTCATAAGTGTATCTCCTGCCTGTAAAACCACATTCCTAAAATAGCAAAACGTTCCGATTTAATGAACATATGAAGAAAGGTTTCGCTATGCCAATGCCATCCAATTATTGGCGGTCGCATTTATATGTAATCGCCAAATATGCTACATACTACACTGCCCAAAATAATTAGAGGAACACTTGTTATAATAGTATATAGCAGCGGCAGGATAAATATCGATGCACCTGATTTATGACGTCACACTACCAACTGTACAATATGAATTTGTCAATTTTTGAAATACATGGCAATGGGGTTATAATGAATAGTTTGACATATAAATAGTTATAGATTATTTCACTTTCTCATTATCATTCTGAGGATTTTGAAATTTTCATTTTATAATAATGAGATTATAATGCTTATATGACATTTTTTTAAAGAATTAGCATAAAATTTTTGGATATTTTGACCTAAATTATTACTCACATGTCAGTCAGGATATATGTATATTTTTTGAATTTAATCATTTAATATATTTTTTACTGATGTGAGATTAAGATCAACAGCTTTCGATATGAAAAAAAAAATAGTAATATCAGATAATCTTTATTTGTAGAAATGATAAGATATTAAATAAAAATATTATCGAGTACCTGATCGGGGGGTCTTTAAAATATTTGGCTGACTCAGCATAAAGCACAGGAGGATGTGCTAACCCGCTAAAAACCCTAAAATTTCGGGACACTATTCTTATGATAGTACCAGCACCTTCAGCTTATGAAACAATCACCTTAAATTAATTGGGAATTTAAAGCTATTTTTAAGAAAAAAGTTTAAACTTTAAACCTTAGGATGTTGGTTAGCCAGGATGTTTGGATTGCCACTTTTGGGGCCATTCGAAGTAGGCAACTGTTGTGCTTTAGATTTTATGGAAATTCAAACATAAGATGCTTGAGTAACATTGTTTAGCGATTATCGCGTGAAGAACTACATTGGCGATAACGCAAAATTTCCACCAGAAATATGGGGGCAATGCGTCTCCACCGAGAGAACGACCAAGGCATGAGAATCTTTTCATTCAAGATTTAATTCTTGTTTTTATAGTGTGCACCCAAATATGTCTTGCTGTGTTTCAAAATGCTAATAATATAATTTATTAATGAATTTTAAATGATAATAATAATTACAAACTTAGGTTC
>JARFOC010000226.1:158464-169221 GCA_031763485.1 Osmoderma eremita | reverse complement strand
ATGTATTGATTATGATATTTTTATAATTTTTGTTGTTTTTCTTTCTACTTTACTTAATATTGTTTCTTAATATTGTTTTGTTATTGGATGTACTTCTGTTGGACAATAAATTATTATTATCATTATATCCTGTTATTGCCATTGAAAAACACTTTTGAGTTACTATAATTGTGAATTACCTTCCTTTATATTTCCTACTCCATTACGACTACTACAGTGCGATCATTATTGATTGTATTTGCCGCTCGGGTAATATTGTGACAAGTTTTTTAGTACGTGCCGCGCATATCGTTAGTGCCTCTTAAATTGTCGTTAAAATTCTGCCAGTATTCTACTGGCTTTCCAGGATCTAATAGCAATAATTCAGGTACAATTTGAAATAGCTCAGCGAATTATAAGGTTGGACGAATTCGCATGCAAGTGTTTGTTCAATTTTGCAATTATTAGTGCTCTGAAATGCTTCTTTTGTGTTATCTTATCAGTTACATACAATGGTTTGTAGATATTGTGTCATTGTTGCGTCCCTGGTTGTCGCATAAAAATCTACAATAATAGCTGGTATCAATTGAGGTTGCTTAGATCAAAAACTTTTGATTAATATATTTTGACCAGTGACAAACTGAATGTTTCTGTTACCCTTACAATACTTTTTCTTTCTATTTTGTTGTATTAATATTTTTCTCGAATCTCTTCTGAATTTGGTGTTTCACTAGTATTCGACTTAATTACATCTAACCGTGTACTTATAGTTCCACCAAACATAATAAGAGCTGGAGCTTTACCTGTAGTGCAGTGAGGAGTTACTCTATAATCTAACAAAAATACACATAATCACCTTTCTAACTCTTTAATAGATTTACAGTGATTCAGTTGTTTTCATAAAAAGTCCTTACTGTTTTGACACTATTTTCTGTCGCTCCATTTATGTCTAATATTATTCATTTTTAAAAATTCTGAAAATTCAGAGCTTACTAATTGCGGGCCGTTATCAGAAATTAAAACTTTAGGAATCCCAAATGTTGCAAATAGTTTTCTTAATATGGTAATTGTACTTGCAGTAGTAACATTTGACATCATAAATACTTCGAGACACTTAGATAGTGCGTCTGTCATATTTGCCCAGAATTGGACCACAGAAGTCAACATGACTATGTTCCCAAACAGTATCCGATGTGGGCCAACAAGCTAACAGTGTTTTTGGCGGATGCTGTCTCTGAATTGGGCAAACATGACATGTTTTACAAATTTTCTTGCCGGATTTAAAACAAAAAGTAACTGATATGGTCTTTAAAAAAGTTGTTGTGGGAAACAAAGTAAAAATAAGGAATTTTGAAAATGTTGGAACAGGCGATAATTTGACATAAATTAACATGAAATCTAGCGAATTCCTTCACCGATAACTTCACATTGAAACATACTGTATTGATATATCTGCCGAAAAAAGTGAAAAATCATGACAACCAATAATATTCATATCAACTCATAGATAATTCAGAGCACTTCGGGATTACACTAAAAGAAATAGATTAAGGGCAAATCAGAAGGTGAACATCCATTTCAAAAGAACAGATAACTTGATCTTAGGCATACCTAATTCCACATTAATTATCAGTAAAACACGGCAGTAGTACGTATGATAAAGATTATACGATCTAATTGAATAAATTATGAAGTAAACACCGCAATATCAATATAAATTTCATCGGGCGGATAATAAATCGAGCCCGCGTTTATATAACGTCTTCGTTTTATACAAACAACTCACAAAAGGGTACATACATATACACACACACACACACTATACCTGTTTCTGTTCGGTGGGAACTTTATGATGGCTCGCACACGCTAGGGAGGGAAAGAGCTGGAGACATGTAGGAGCGCCGTGGGCGTGATAGAGACGAGACGTAGGTAAACGGCACAGAACGAGATGGAGCGAGATAGAGACGACGAGGGTGGAAGGTTCTGAGGAAATCGTTCCCGACAAAGATTAGCAACTCGACTCGCATTCCAGTGGCATTCTTCATAAATCACTAATGTTGAAATTCATTTTTGTGTGTAAAGAGAGTGGAAGCGGGAAAACGCGCCTCTGACATATACACACATACAAAAAAGGAGAGAGAGAGAGAGAGTGTGGGTGCACTAAGCAAGGAGGAA
The DNA here is from genome assembly GCA_031763485.1 of Osmoderma eremita. NCBI lineage: Eukaryota > Metazoa > Arthropoda > Insecta > Coleoptera > Scarabaeidae > Osmoderma > Osmoderma eremita. The sequence continues at coordinate 167,067 of JARFOC010000226.1, read as the reverse complement.
CACGACGTACACAAGAGAAGAACTTCCATCGCCAATTGGAGAGGTGGATATTGATTTGTGATCTCAATTCTCGTCCGATTCACATCGTGCGTGTATGTGTGTGTGTTGGCACGCCGGAGTCGTGATATTTTATTAAAAGTGATTTTAGAGAGACTTGTGATTAATTATTATTGGGTGAGTCGGCGATGTGGATCCGAACGTAATCGGACGTGTTAATGATCGGAAAATGTGATGAGAGGATTTCTCCGGAGCGTGAAACGTCGAGAGCTGGCGCCGTCATCGACTAGATAAAGTGGATTCTTAACGTTCACGGCTTGGATCAAATATGATCCATGGTAGAAGTAGGGCGGATGTTTAATAAATATTAGGAGATTGCTTTTAATTTACGCATTACGTTCAGATCTTGTATTGCGAGGTAGATTATCGAGATATACAGCCTAAGTTTTTGATGGAAACTTTTTTTAATATACACATACATACACCCCAAGTAACACAAAATAGTTGAATAAACGTTTAATTATGATTTACATCACTAGTATAATTATGGTTGATGGCAACGTGTACTAAAAGATAAAGGTTAAAATGTAGTTTATGATGTACCAAATATTAACGTATATGATATATGTTTAATATCCGTTGAGAAAATACTGTTTATTCAACGTTATTGTATAATAGATACAAGGCATTAACGTTTACGAAAAAGGGAATATAGGTACTCCATCGGATCACCCCTCAGTCAAAATAGATTTATTAATTCGGGGCACATTTTTCGGAAATACTCAAACTCAAATAATAACTTTACTAAACGAATATGGGACATAGTCACTTTTCATTTAGCATCGTCCATAAGATCCACTAGATTAACTTTCACAAACGCAGTGTTCATTTTCAAAACAATCCACAATTTTGTATTGGTGTTCTACGAATACTTTATAGGTTCCAATATCAACTGTGTACTGTTCATTAAATTGTTCTATATACGACTGCAGTGAATATGTCCACTCCCCATTTTATCTGATGGCACCACACAACAAGCTCAATTATTTGAGATGACAATAGGTCAGGAAAGACCTGGCTTTAAAATAAACGCGGCTTCAATAAGAAGGGCTAACGAATCTTGACCCACACAGCTTATTTCTCAGGCAAACACTAAAAGCTCTTAATGGTGGCAACCAACAAACACCTGTTTCAAGAAACAAATGAACCTGATGTCAGAAGTCAGAAGAAAATTTTCTTACTTTAGGCAATTCCTTAGAATACTGCTCTTAGTAACCATAAAACTTCTACCGCACAAGGGTAATTATAGGCTTGGTTGATGGTTAGCCAAATTAAAACAAATGAATAAAGTTTACACCCCAAAGTCACGAGAAATCTTGATGAACCGGAACATTGGGAGAGATGCCCCACGAATTAGTCAGTAGAGTCATGTCCAATTTCTTCAACCGCTAAAATGTAATTGTTGAAAACTAGACACTTCAGTAACAGTAACAGTTTCTATGTGGTTTCTACGATCAAATAGTCATTTAGCATTCTTTTTAGTCATGGGTCATTGACTTGTCATAATTAGGAGCATATTGGTATATTTTTGTGGGTGTAAAGTCTGTCATTGCTTTGTTACTTATCCTCCTTGCAATGAGAGGGCATAGTGTTAATTTGGTTCTCCGCGATGCCGATAGAGGTAGCGACTACCCAGGGAACCCCTGGTTTCAAACTAAAGACTGGCCGGTCCGAATGCCATCGATTAGAAGCGTGGTGCTCTTATCGCTGTATTATTCCAGAGTTAAATTGAGTTATTTACTTCTGTTTAGCGAACCCTGTACTACCGACGTAGCTATTGAGAAGCCTATTAATATCTGAAAAAATTGTTAATTCGCCTTTCAAGTTAAAATGTAATAAATAATGTTTATATATACATCAGCTCTACAGGCCTTGTGGCTATAAGCTTCAATTTTCTTCACTATCCTTCTCCAATTCCCTCTGTCCTGTGTCATGTCTCCACTCCAACCATCCTCAGATATTCCTTAACCATCTGTAGTCATTTTTTCTCTAGATCGTCCTTTTCTTTTCCTGGTACCTTCTCCCCTCATTAGAGCTCTCTTCGGCCATCTACCGCTTGCCATTCTTGCCATATGTCCCAACCATCTGGCCCTTTGCGCTTTGACTACCTGGATTATCGATTGTCTGTTATATAATTCCACTATTTCCGTGTTAGCTGGCCTTCTCCATATCTGCTCTACCCAAATTCCGCCAAAAATTTTCCTTAAGATCTTTCTCCCCCATACTCTAAGACTGTTCTCCTCTCGTTTGTTCATGATCCACGTTTCACACGCATACGTAGCTGTTGGTCGAATCACAGTTTAATAAATTCTACATTTAGCGGCTCTAGATATGGTTTTAGACCGAAGGACTCCAGCCAGCATTCCTGCGGCTTTCCTTGCCTTGGCTATTCTCTGTTCTATTTCGTGCACCTCATCTCACCTACTTGTCAATATAATCCCTAGGTATACCACTTTTTCAACCTTCTCAAATGCATATGTTGCACTGTTTCTGGACTTAATATTCAAAAATGTCTCTTCTCCCACTTTATCTTTCATTGCCATATATTTTGTCTTATCCTGGTTTATGCATAGCCCATGTTCTCTCGATTTTTCTTCAAACAGCACGAATACTCTCACAAGCTCTCTTCTTGTTCTTGCCAGCAATACGACATCGTCAGCGTAAGCCATACATTGACATTTGTTGTTATATATTAAAACTCCTGTTCCTATTTCACATTCTCTCAAAATCATCTCCAGCACTAGGTTGAACAGTATCGCCGACAATGGCTCCCCCTGTCTAAGACCCTGCCTAACAGCAAATTTCCTTGACACCTCCCCCTCTAACAAGACTCTGTTATATGTGATATCTAATGTCCTTGCCACAAGCCTTCTTAATTTGCCGGACACTTTTAGCTTTTTCAAGACCCCGAATAACATACACCTCTTTATGGAGTCGTATGCTTGTTTATAGTCAATGAAGAGCATGTGCAGACTTAAATTTTGCTCATATGCATTCGCTTAGAGTTACTTCATTATAAATATCTGGTCTACTGTGGATCTTTCTTCTCTGAAACCGCACTGATACTCTCCAACAACTCTCTCTTGGTAAATTTTCAATCGATGCTTTAATATGTCTGCCAGTACCTTATACACTGCGTCTAGAAGAGCAATTCCCCGATAGTTCACGCATTCCTTCCTGTCTCCCTTCTTATATACCGGGCAGATTAACGCTATACCCCAGCTTTCGGGCAACACTTCTGTCTTCCATGCGGTTACGATTAGACCACCTATTCTCTCCCTGATTTCTTTGCCACCATACTCAAACACCTCCACCGGAATAATAAATAATGTTATATTATTTATTACATTTAGAAGAGAAAGAGCACCCAAGATTTTTCTCGTCGCCTCTAGAATTCAAGTGGATCCCATTCACTTATTAGGAGCACCAAGAGCCATGAACGAAAAGAAACCTATAAGAGTGCGTACAGAAAGTCATACAGAGGTTACTTTTTGTCCTATTTCAAAGGATCTACATTACATATTAACCGAATAAAAACATGCTAAATTGATCTATCATAAACAGCCAGAAAGATACTAATGAACTTCGCTGACAGAAATTTATTTTTCGCTATAAATTTCGTTCAACATTGATCACCACCAGATCTCCAATTACACAACCGATCTGATACGGAAAACCGCCCTGAAAAAGTTTCTTCATCAAAACGTGCCACCACCACCGCCTCCACCTAAATCCTACGTCAGCGATATCGTTGTTTTTCCATATTTTCGCCTGACACAGCGGGAAAAAATAAAACACAATTTCCGTCGAAGACATGTTCGGCTCGTCTGTCAAAAGTTCGTTAATCGAAACGGTCCATAAAAATTAATTAAAACCATCGAAACCTTATTTATATCGCCGGTGACTGTATCGAAATCGCAAGGGCGCAGCGGCACCCTGCCAACAACACGTCGGAAAAATAGAATATTCGTTTTTTTTCCGGATATTGAACCGATTTCCGTCACTGCCATACCACTTGGAGGAGATGAAATACACTGTGCGTCTGTAAATGATCGTTATGTTGGTTGTAGTATTATGGATCTTATTTTTCTACAGTTGGTGACGTCCAGTAGTATAGTATAAAATTTCAGCTTGACAATATGAATAATGTCAAACACTAAGGTTACATTTATGTAGACTTGCTGCATGGACACCAAACAAATGCTTTATTAAGTGGAAACGACACTGATGATGAAATAACTTTGTTATAATAAGTGTTGAAAATGTTCACCCTTGCTTTCTAAATACAAGTTCAATCGTCGTTTCAAGTTTTCAAACGCATCGCAACATTATTCCTGCGTTATGTTATAAATTTCGTGCCTAATTGCTTGGTGATCATCTTCCAAATTGTGCAAGTCTTCCATGCCCGAACAGCAAATAACCTGTGCTGTCAAGTGTGGACTTCTCGGTAGCCGCGCCCTTCGGCTGATCATACAATTTCCATAAAACTGTTGCAAATAATTTATGTTGCGTATGCAATATAAGTGGGTGTTGGGTTATTCCTTATTCCACCATCGTGCAGCTCAGGGAGGCACTAGTATACCTTTGGTGTAAACTAGGGGTTACTCGACCAATAGAGGGCTCTGAGTGTGAAATTGTAGAACTCTACATAGAGTATTTTAAATTTATATTACAATACCTTTAGTTGTTGGTAGTTCTTTTGATGTTTACTTATTGTTTAATCATTATCGTTATTTTATATATGTGTTGTATGTGTATTTTGTATTATAAGCCAACAAGAAGAGATATTATTGTTTTATTCAGTACACAACAACTATGACATTTTACATTGACATTGTCACACCGCTAACTTCACTGCATATATCCTAGCCTAGCCAACTTACGAACAAACTAAATTAACACAATCTATTACATCTTCCCCCTTTAGAGATCTAATTTCTTTGGTTTCTTAACTAACCTACCCGACCTAGTTGTTAACATAGTGTTAGTCTGACTCTCAGTATGCTGAATATCATTCTGCGGTTCACTAACGCTTTCTGAATCAATCTTATCAAACGAACCTGCAGAATCACTATCAACACACTTTACACTAATTGGCTCATACCTTGTGACTGATTCTGGTACATACTTGTTTGGCGACTCTCTGATATTCACCCTGTTCCTTCTCACAATATTACCACAATAGTCTCGGAGTACATACGACCTAGGTGTATCGTTTTCCTTTGGAGCAAACGAAAATGAATTATATAGTTCCAGACCATCGTCACCAACTAAGCTTAAAAACACTGCAATTTTCTTGGGTTCTCGTTTTTCATGCAAATCAGTTACAGTTAGAAATAGTTCGAACCTTTGCGAGAAACGCTTCCAACTTTCAGTTATACTGCCATCTACTGCCAGCGGCTCTGAAGGCTTGACCATACTATTTTGCATTTTCGCGTGTGTGTCGAACCAGCTAACCTGACACCATGTATTATAAGCCAACAAGAAGAGATATTATTGTTTTATTCAGTACACAACAACTATGACATTTTACATTGACATTGCCACACCGCTAACTTCACTGCATATATCCTAGCCTAGGCAACTTACGAACTAACTAAATTAACACAATCTATTACATATTTCGTGTGTAAAGACTCACGTGTCCCGAATACTTTGCTAACACAGGTCGAGCTAAAAATGATTCATCGCCAACCCAACCGTACTTTTTAGTGTAATTATATTCCTAATAGCTATTTTTGTTGAGTTGGGCAGATTAAGCGAATTGTTTCCTCTCAGAGTATTCAGTCTACAAGTTGCTATTGTAGAAGTCAGTACGTGAATAAAATTATTGTTAAAGTTGGTTGGTGTGTTATTGTGTTTCAAAAATAAGTGGATTTAACAATTTTGTGTGGCAAAATAATATAACTTTCAAGTTATGAGTTAATCGAAACCGTCAATGCTTGTTTTTTGCACAACTTTTACGCTCACTTTCTGAACAGAATTATAGTTGTAAATAGAACACGTGCTACTTAAAAATCTTCACGGCACAATGCATACACTTTTTGGCACATTTTGTGAATGACATTATGCGAAAAGAAGCTTGCATAGAAGAATGAATACAATTTAGGATGGCATTATGCATCCTGTCAAGTTTGAAATACATGAAACTTGGCGCGGTAGTATGTTTAGTTAGGTTCGCAGACTACCAGAGGGATAGGTACACAATTTTAACATTATCTATCCTTACTCTCTGATGCAGCTGATTAATAAACTGTGTCAAAATGATAATTTGGTATCTCTCTGCATTAATCGCTTCGTTGAAGAATATTGGTTGACCCTATTATTCTCCGCTTTGATATTCCTACACAAATTCCAACTCCTTGGACAAAAGTGTGAGGGTTCTCAGTAAGTAGTCCATCTTCGATAATTCTGACTATTTACATAACCATAAAATTGGACACGTATGTGAGAATCTTTATGCAATCCTTTGCGTAACTTGTTTTGTTATCTTCCTTGATAATAATAATACTCTTTTACTTATTACGTTTTACTTAACACTTTGTCACAATGGATCATACAACCATCTTAATACTTACAAGAATTTGTCTGGCACTATATTATGTATTGTTACCAACCTAAAAACTATGTATATACAACATAACATAACATCCCCCTCTTTTAGGTAAGTACATAATCATTCAAATATTGGGGTGTTTTAGTATTTCTAACGGGTATAGGTGTGGAAGGCTTTTGGTCGTAAATTATAGCCAGGCCTTCTTAGACTTACCTGAACTCTCTATATCAATTTCTGGTGTACACTTAACATTTTCATGTTGAATGTCATGCGCACTCTCAGTACTAACGTCAGGTACTGGGGGCAGTGTTAAAATGACTCTAGGTATTTTGTAATAAGGAGTTGGAATCAGATGCCATCTATTCCTTCTATTAGTCGCTTGACTGTATTGTACAAGCTCCTAGCTCTTCCGATGAAGCATCTGCCGAAATAGATATTTTCTAGTCGGTATCCAAATAAGCCAAACACGGAGTCTTTTGTAAAAGGTCTTTTACTTGGTCAAATGCTTTTTGTGGTGTATCCCCCATACGAATAGAACATCCTTTTTCAACAATGAAGTTAAGGGTTCAAGGATTTTAGCTCGATTGGATAAAAACCTGCTGGAAAAATAAAATCAACTAACTTTAATAATGCCTGTAAAGAGCACGTATTTAAGAACTTCCGTTACTTTAAATACTGTGGCCTACATCCCTGATGACTTTCGTAATAAGTTCTGAGGACTTTGGTCCATTCGTTCTCGAAGATCGTTGACAACAGGTTCCGTTAATATTGTAAGTCGCCCAGTCGATTCACCTTTGTAATTGCAGTTTTTGTCTCAAATTTACAATCCAACGTTTACGATAACCGCAATCTTCATAATTTTTAATTAACATTTTCGTCAGAAAATGCTTCGAAATCAAGCATAGAGGTAGCAAGAAATTATCAAGTAGCTTGTAACAAGAAGATCTAGGCCAATAAAACAATTAACGAGATGTGTTCTGTTAACATATATACAAATGACAGAGCTGCCACTACAATTTCATAAAGCTTAAAGCATACCAACTTGTATATACAAGGCGATGAATAATTATTGCCCTAATTGCGTTTTATAAATGCTGATCTTAATAATTTTTAAAATGCTTTGGTTTAGTTATTTTGAAATAAATTATATGTGAAAAGCGACCACCAAGTTAACATTTCCTAATAAAGAAAATGGGCAAATCGAAGAATTAATCTTGGGGATGCAATTGATAAGCGAATCTTACAATTATCTAAGCAATTTGTTTGTTTTCTTAACAATTATTTTTTTATTTCGGGATTATACAGAATAATGAGATTATAAACGGGGTAGAAACAATAAAAACGACCAACACCTAATAAATACGTGTATAAATGCTTCGAGCAAACCCTAAAGTTAATTTCGATCCCTCAATCAGTAATAATAGTGCACAGCATAACCCTATTGTGACCGGAGACAGCTCGGGGAACTTACCCTCGCGCCTCATACTCGTGCAGAGGGGTGATTCACATCTGTGTTCATACATGTTTACGTTTGTTTGTGTGTAAACGCAAGCGTTACGGTAGATCGCGCGTGTGTGCGTATGCTATATGATCGTAAGGGACTGGGTATGTTTGTGTATTATCACATCCCATATGTGATTGATCAATATAACTGATACGAGATGTTTTTTTAATATAAATATGTATATAGAAACGATCGTAGGGCGCGATAATGACCGACAACCGGAAAAAAGATGATGGCAAGGCGATATAGATGTCGCTTTTGTGATTGCGTCTTTATATATATATATATATATCGCAACCAGTAACATTCTGCTTACATAACAAGTAGCGACTTGTAGCGCTTCTGATCATCCGATGTGACAAAATATATATAGCAGTATTTTCGTTTGGTGCGTAGCTTCTCAAATGGTACAAATAAACACACTGTTCGGATTACTCCTCCCGCACAAGTATTAATTAATTCGGGACGACACGTGTTTCGGGAATA
>JARFOC010000226.1:142546-158364 GCA_031763485.1 Osmoderma eremita | reverse complement strand
TAGTTTTAAATAATAAATGCTTTCATGATGTAGCTGGTGCTTTCTAACTGTTTTAAAAAGAAGTAAAAACACTACATTATTATATAATGTTTGGATTTGAAGTCCTTTAACATTTTGTAGGTGTATGAAAACTTTCGTGACTCACTGTGATATTTAATACGCAGAATATTTCATGTTTCGTTTCAATTTTTTACTGTTTATTTAAAAGGATTTTGTACTGACATGTTAACAGTTAAAATTATAGATTACCTACATGTCAAACTATTACCAGTAATGGCTCCAATTTTAAATTGATTTCACTATCGTTCCCAGCAGTTCCCAGAATCCATAATTAGCTAGATATAAAACATACTTTTAACTATACAAAGGCGTTGAGTCTTTTTTTTGTTGTCAAATAAAACTACAGTTAGGTATAATTTTCTAGATTTATGTTACAATACAGTACTTATGTCTTATTATTCGTAATTTGATATTGCTTCAGTGAGTTATTAGACTGGTTTGGTTCCTAAACGGACTAAATTGGGTGATTTATATTCAATTTAGCTACGGTACAGATATGGATGGGTGTATTCAAAGCCTTTCTATTTAATAATGTGGAAATCGTACTTGTCACTATTTAATGGGTGATTAATAGCGTAATAGAGGGATAATTTAAATTTAAAATTCGTCAAATTGCAATTTTTTAAAATGTCTAACTATATATGCACATTTTTAATACAATTGCAGCAATTTTTGTAGGAGTTTGATTAATCTAATTTGGTGTTTACGATCAGAGAATATTCCCGAGATAATTTACTGATGCATACGATGATTACAATCACTTAAACGTCAAAACAAATTAAATACAGAAACAATGAAGATATTGTGTGGGAACAGTGCTAAGAAGAGAGTGGGAAAATGTGGGAAAGTTCTTCCTCTCAATATTGTTACAACACATTGCTTCAGCCTATCGATATTGTTTGGAGCATTTTAAAGAGAATGAGGAACTAAATCTTATATAATTTGATAGCAAGCATGGCATTTTTAACAGGAACCATTTTATGTTTTAGCGTGCCAAATTGTATGTCTTAAGTTCGCATTGGCAGAAAGAGATTTTATGAAAAACACTATGCTTAAGTGGTTCCCTTCATAGTCACAGATTCACGTAAGGAATCCCTATTTTCTTAATTCATTAACATTTCGTTATCCAATATTATTTAGCTGATTTTCATAGGAACGGATTTAGCTTCGATGAAGAGACATTGTGTCCAACACGTTCATCCAAAATGTAGCTATTCAATGTGCGTATAACAAGGTCGAAGAAGTGAATTTTCTCTGTAACGCTTGCAGTCGGATTTTTGTCATTTTGCTGAGATGAAACTAATACTTAAAACATTGAAGAACACCCTTCAAATCTAGAGATCCGTCCAAAAGATCTGGAATCTGAAATCTTTAAGAGCGTGGTACGTTAGACAAAAGAACGAATACAGCGAGAAAATATTATTTTCATAAACTATTAGTAAAGATTGCAAGGACTGTGGGGCAGTACAATGAACACAAACAATGCCATTCGGTTATTCGACTTGATAATGGGAATCCACATATTCCCGAAACACGTGTCGTCCCAAATTAATTAATACTTTGTGCGGGAGGAGTAACCCGAACAGTGTGTTTATCATAAACTATTATATTATAATAGTTTGTGAGGTCTCGGAGAGTAACCCATCCGTTGTTGCCCAATGAATCAACAAGATGTTTAAGGTCAATCAAAGACGATAGCACTGATATTCATCTTTCGAATGTCATGCGTTTAGGCAAATTGCCCCAAAACAAAAGGCGCCCCATTCTTACCTTTCTTAATAATGCATTTACTGTTAGAGCTATACTAAAGGATAAAAACAATTGAAATCGGTAGCTTAATTTTAAAACGTGTATTTGAAAAACGGCGAAACAGTTTATCAAAGGAAACGGGTTTTAGTCGGGGTGGGGATATTCTATTGTCTTGTGGAACTGACGTCCTTGTTGAACAAGTGGAGTTAATGGCCGAATTTGCAACTCCATACATAGTCGGGTGCAAATGCTGCTATAGTCTTAGCATGTACATCTTTGTCTTGTATATGCTATCTATTTCCTCATTGAACGATTAGACCATCTTGATATTTTGTTAGATTATTTGGTAAGTTGCCACTTAACCACTGATGGGCTTATTATTGTGAGCGACTTCAATATTCCGAATTTTTGTCACAATATTCCAACATGTAGACATGCTATCACTTTGAATGTCTTCTGCGATTTATTGAATCTACAGCACTGTAGGGTGTATAATACTGAAAATTCGATACTAGATCTTGTATTTTCCACGCTCAATTCTGCAGTCGCAAGGGAAGATTTACCTTTGGTTCATCAAGATGCCGCCTTCCATCCAGCCTTGAGCGTCGCATTCCAGTTTAGTTGCGCTCCTCATGTCAACTTACCCGTTAATGGCGCGCGAAAAGTCTATAATTCTCGTAGAGCGGATTTTCCTGCTCTGTATGAAGTCATCCTTGCTAGCGACTGATTGTAGGAAATTTTATCGAGTTTGATAAATATGCTCCCATTTACTGTCAGTAGACAGGATCTAGAAGAAATTATCCAGTTTGGTATACTAGAGAGATTATTGAAAATATTAAACAGATATAGAAATTGTAAAAGAAATATGGAAATTCCGGTAACTCAGTAGATTTAGACAACTTTAGAAGAGTGCGTGCCCTGAATAAATCACAGCCTGACTTATACCTGTTGTATTTCCAATATGGAAAAGTCTATGTGTCTGGATGCTAAGAACTTTTAGTCCTTTATCGACACTCGAAAAAAGTCTAGTGGAATTCCTGTACAAGAATGGTATATGTTTTACAGAACCCCAGCTGATTGTTGATGCATTTTCAGACTTGTTTTCGAGTGCTTTCCTGGACTCAGCTTCGTTTTCTCGTGAGAAAGATATTAATTACTGTTCTGATACTCACGTTCACATTACCGCGCTAGGTGTTGGTGAACTTTCTATTACGAAAACCCTTAAAAATAAGGCAACATTCGGCCCAGATCAAATCCCTAGTTTCCTGCTCAGGGACTACGCTACTGTACTCTCTACAACTATGTATTATGTTCAATTTGGCCTTAACCTTTCTATCGGTATGGAAACTGGCCAGAATCTGTCCTATCTTTAAGGATAGTAAATTATCTGATACCAATAATTATCGACCAATTTTCATACTGTCCAATACATCAAGAATTTTCGAAGCGGTGAAACTACAGCCTAGCTCAGTGCTGTAGCTCAGCATAGTTTTGTGGAAAAGAAGTCGATGCTACCACCTTGTGAACTTTTGGACAGTATGCTTCAGAAATATTGGACGCTCAGGCACAGGTTGACGTCATATATACCGACATGTCGAAGGTAGTTGATAAAATTGACCATGGCATCCCATTGCAGAAGTTAGCTTTGGTTTTTGTTAGGCGGTTATTAATTTAATAAAGTCCAATCTCACCAATCGTGAATTTTATGTGTCCTACAATGGCTTCAAATCTGCTACTAAAGCGATCACGTTAGGAGTACCGCAGGGTTCGAATTTGGCGCCATTGCTTTTTTCTATTGTTCGCCAAAGATGTTGATGTTTGCGGACGATATTGAGATTTTTACAAGTATTACGTCAGTTCATGATTGTGTAGGATTCCAGCAAAACTTGGAGTTGGTACCTATCGAAATGGTGTATTGGAAATAGGTAGTGTCTAAATTTGACAAAGTGCAAGGGTACCTTCTTTCTCCAGAGAAAAGTCTCCGTTTCTGTTTGACGAACCTGTTGGTGTTGAAGTTTTGTCTCGTTGTAATAAAACTAAGGACCTTGGGGTAGTATTCGATGTTCGTTTTGCTTGTACTGATCATGTAACAGAAATCGTTTCTTCTGCAACAAGAAGTTTGTGCTCTATCCTCCGAAACACGAAGATGTTTACCATTATAACTTCGTTAAGAGCGTTATTCTTTCCTTTGTTTACATAAAATTCACAAAAGGAAATAGAAAACGTACAAAGGCGATTTCATAAATATTTATAAAATAAATAATACCTACGAACATCAAGGATTCCATTATAACGTATTATTCGCCTTCACCTTAACTGCTTTGGAATCAAGACGTAAGGATGCTTACATTACCTTTTATACAAACTTCTTCACAACGCACCACTTTTCAGCTGGGCAAATTGACATTCTTGGTACTACGAGTGACTGCGCGGAACGTCCTAACTTTTTATATTCCATCGGCGCCAACTGACTCAATATTTAGCTCCCTGCAATATGTATGTGCATTGTGCAACTGGTACAACCGCTTGGCTTCGGACTATGATGTGTTTAATTATCCTTTAAAACAATTATTAAGTGTTACTAGAGACATTTAGTTACATTTTCCTTGTGTCTTTCATTCGGGTGACCGTTTTAACTTAATATAATTTACGCATTGCTAAATGTTTCATTTATACACTTCTTGTATGTTTCCATATCATATTTATGATATTCTTATGTATCAACTGTTGGGCACTATTACTATTACTATATACTGATATTAAAACTAAAAAATACTACCCTTACAACCTTAATGAGTGAAGAATTCTAGATACGTATTTCGGCAACTAAGTTGTCATCCTCAGTAGAATCTACAAAGGAAAATCACTTCAATATCACGTAAATATCACTATATTTGAATAACACTGAGTGTTATTCAAATGGTGATATTTAAGTGTGCAGTGTATACCTCCCAGGACTACGTCTAACATTATTTTCCTTTGTAGATTCTACTGAGGATGGCAAGTTAGTTGCCGAAATACGTATCTAGAGTTCGTCACTCATTAAGATGGTAAGGGTATTTTAGTTTTAGTTTTACTATTTCAAGGCTCCGCATCCTATTAATTTATATACTGATATACAATGGTGCAAGAAACGTAGCCTGTTCCTAAATAAAAATTGACATTTTTAAGTCAAACAGAAGAAAAAACAAATTCAATGTTTGTAAGTACAACTTGAAAATTGGATTTTGCGAGAGCTTCCAGAATATTGCAACAGGTTATACACTAGAAATATAATAGATGGCTTCAGGATAATGTACGTTAAAAACATCTCCATTATAATGGTCTCCCTGCACGGCTGATAAATGTGGGTAATTTTGAACGGGAACATTTACTTTTTATTGCTTTTGGCACGAAAATTATACCAGAAATACGTTGTTTCTGTGCGAATTATTATATGAGTACGAAAAAAAGCTTTAAATCTATGGGTATTATTATTTGACCTGCTTTTAAAACAATATTATTTAAATTGGACTTTTACTTGTTAACGCTATCCAAGAACACATGATATATTACCTTACATGTGTATAAGTCAATGCATTCGCGGCTTATATTGTATTGGGTTATAGCATCCACAAAAGAGACGAGTTCTTTTGAATTAGCAGCTTGCACGAAGCCTTTAAAAAGTAGCTGGAGTTTATAACCATGTCATCATATTCACGCAATATTTTAGTTCTGCATGGTAATTGCATATTTTATTTTATGTACAGAAAATAGTGGACAGAGGGTGACATTTTGGTTTTATTCATATTAATAGGCATAAAAAAGGATGGTTGTTCACTTTGCATGAAATTTCAAATCTACAGTTTTTCTCTTTTTAAAATAATTCGAACCGTAAAGAAGAAAGGTTCAGATTAAAATTAGTGAAGTAAAAGAACCGCTATCTTCGCAGGATTTCATTGCGCAATCATAAAACGATATCAGAAAGTACTTATCATTATTCAGTTACGGTTAAATATGTATTGATATCCTCTATTAAAAGAATGAAATTATAGCACTGTCCTGTTAACTCACCACATATGTACATATTCAAGCCAGACAAATATAGATTTAAATAAAATAACGTAATGTTTCTACACCGCCGAAAGTAAATTGTAAATTATTTCATTTAGGTTTCCAATATTTATTAACGACATATCCTTTTTCTACAGCAGTTGATATGCTTGTAATAGAAAGGTTCGCAATAATTATTAATTACTTGCAGATTCGGTATTGACGTAAATAGGCGATATAATAAAAATGCCTGGATGAAATTACTTCTTATTATCCTATTAACACTTATTGGAATTCGCACCGTGTTTTCGACATTTAAAAAAGCTGTAATATTTGTTCGAGTAACCGTCACTTTAGGTACTAATAATATAATTATTTATAGTTATTTCATAATCAAGCAATATGAATATTCTTACTAATTAATAGAGATTCCTGGTAGATCATTAAAGATATTTAACAATGGGTTTTGTAGCATATACCGGGGGTGGTGAAATCTACCTAACCAGAAAACAAAATATTTATAATATAAAGATGTATAGAATACATTAGAATCGCATTCTGTGTTGTGTTGGTTCGGCTTACACTATGTATTTCTTGTAGTTTTATTCCTAGACATACCTTGAATGTTTTTTTTTGTAAATGTTAGAAAATATACTTACTTTGATCATCCCAATTTTAAAGAAATATTGTTCAGTGTAACAGTAATTTAACTTTAACGTCAGCAAAATGTTTATCGCATTAAATTGTATTATCTTGTCAATGCAGCCATCCAACTCAGTTCTCAATTGCGATGAGTGATTTCTCGATTTGGTCCTTTCAAATGCTGAACATAACATAAACGTCGAGCGTGATGATTTTCCTTTTGTAGCGGTTGATCATTACCATCCTGCTTTAATGGTAACCTTAACTTTTACTAGTTCTTAAACTTCTTCTTCCTTTCCATCGAATACAAACACTAGATACAATTTCAGACGTGCGAACTTTCCTCGACTATATGCTGATCTAACGGATTGTGACCGGTCATTTTTGAGTGAGATGAAGGATGTTGATATGGCTTTGGGCAAATTCTATGGTTGCTTGTACGGTACGTTGGATGCTAGTGTACCCAAATTTTCCACAAAATCTAAAAAAATTGATTATTCTAAGTGGTTCACTTCCGAAGTTATTTCTAACATTAAACTGAAATCTTATTACAGACGTAAGTGGAACACGACCAAAAACCATTTCGTTCTGAATGAATTCAGGAGGTTACGTACTCTCTGTAAACAGCAAATTTCAGTTGCTTATAATACCCACCTGGAATATGTTCAAGCATCCATTGGGCGTGAACCCAAACAAATATTTCAATATATTCGAAATAAACAAGGGCTCTACCAGAATACATAGTGCATTGACTTACAATGGGATGGTGGTTGACACTCCTCAAGATATTGTTAATGCGTTTGCGGATAAATTTTGTTCTACCTACATTGACAGTTCACCTTTTACAAATACTACTTTTAGCAATAATACTCCTATTTCTTTGCCACTAATTTCTGAGAATGAACTAATAAACATTATGGCATTATTCCCTGACAATAATATTTCTGGAGATGACTTAATTCCATCGTTTTAAGAGATGCTAGAATGGTTGTTGCTAAACCTTATCAGCATGGTTTTGTTCGTGGGCGGTGAACGGTTAGTAACCTTGTCAATATCTCTCAATTTATCTGTGGGGAGTTGGACAGGAGGGGTCAGGTTGATGTGGTGTATACGGATTTTAGTAGTGCCTTCGACAGCATTGACCACGGGATTTTACTTAAAAAATTAGACTGCTTTGGTCTTACTGCATCTTTCCTGCAACTTATGGAATCCTATTTGAGTAATAGATCTAACTATGTACATTATAATGGCTTTAGGTCTTACGAATTCCATCCTACTTCCAGTATTCCGCAATGATCCAACTTGGGGCCTTTGCTTTTTGTTTTGTAAACGATTTCTTGCAGTAGTTCCCTTGTTCGGTTCTGGCTTACGCTGATGATACTAAAATTTATAATTCAATTGCTAACATCGGTGACGTCTTAAACTTGCAAGAGAATATGGATTACATGGCCGAATGGTGTACCAAACACAATTTAAAATTAAATATTAGTAAATGTTGCTTTGTAATGCCGGGATAGCGCAGTGGTAAGAGCGCTAGGCATCCGTCCTGGATGTTGATTGTTCGAATCTCCATGGCGCAATCGATTAAAAAAAAAAGGCGATTGCAGCCGGTGATCGGTACCTCTCCCGGTATCATTCAGTGCTGGGGCAAAAGTCGGCACTGCTGCCCTCTCACGGCGAGGAGAGGCAGTATCAAGTCATACACTACACACACACACACACAGTACACACGGAGGAGGTAGCACAAAGGGCCCAATTGGGTGGCCCAAGTACGTGCGGCCTACGGCCCCCTTCCCACCCACATACTTTATCCTTTAATGTTACTTTGTCTCGGATACTAGAAAAAATCATCCAATTACTTATTTGTTGAAACAGTACAAGATCTTGGTGTACCAATCTTGGTTGACCAATCTATGAGCTTTGCAGCAAACATTAATGGCCTCTGCTTGTCAGCATCTAAAACATTGGGATTTCTGATCCGTTCATGTACAGCTTTTCAAAGCATACAACTTTTGAAAATATTATACTTTAGCTTCGTTGTGAGCAAGTTGGGGTATGCCTCTCAAGTGTGGTCTCCCCACTATGTCTATCTTCAGTTATTATTTGAAAAATTCAACGTCGTTTGCTCAAATACCTATCCTTTAAATAGGATGGAGCTTATCCGCAGCGAGGGATTGATTACGCGTCCTTATTGGATATACACTCGGTGGAATTCTTTGACGTACCGTCGTGAATGCCATGGTGCGCGCTTTATCTGGAAATTAACTCACGGAGTCATTGATAGTCCTTATCTTCTTGTCTCTTTGGATTTCCGCATTCCTAGGGCTACTTCTCGTTCCTTTTCCTCCTTTGCTCTACCCTGTTCGAGGACCAACTTGTTGCTAGGCTCGCCACTAGTGACGACGTGCCGCTCCGCTGATCTGCCTACGAAGATATTTTTCATAATAGTATTAATGATTTATTATAACTTCTTTTAATGTAAATATCTTTATGATCTTTTTCTTTTTTGTATGTGCTCACTTTTGTA
Organism: Osmoderma eremita; assembly: GCA_031763485.1. Classification (NCBI taxonomy): domain Eukaryota; kingdom Metazoa; phylum Arthropoda; class Insecta; order Coleoptera; family Scarabaeidae; genus Osmoderma; species Osmoderma eremita. Next base: position 149,354 of record JARFOC010000226.1, on the reverse strand, counting down.
AATATTTTTGTCCTGTAACTGGTAATCTGTTGGACAATAAATGAAATGAAATAACGTAACTATTAAAATTTATTCTGTAAAGTATCACAATAATTATTACTATAGATCGTCTCAACCTCCGAATGCAGTACAGGGCATATGAAAATTCGATACACGGTTGCCAAGTCGTCGAATCAGCTGTAAAATATTTCTTCCGGTTCCATTATTTGGGTTTCTGACAGTTAAAATGCATATTCTGAGGAAAACAGTAAAATATAAAAAAACATAATTTTTCTATTCAAGAATCATTGAAAATCCCATAATTTTATTTATTATTACTCAACATTAACGTAATTTATATTTAGAACATTTAATTAGGAATTGGGATATTATACAATTTATTAGATTTAAAGTAAAATATATAATCCTTTAACAAATAATAGTTTCCACTTTTGTAACAAATATAACTAGAATCATACGAATCCCCATATAATGCAATAATATTTAAGAAAGGAATAGCAATTACAGACACATGTCTTGTTTCAACTTTTAGTCAGTCGATGAATCAGTTTGATCTTCAGATCATGACGAATCTCTTACAAGAATAATAAATTCTTCAATGTCATCTTGCAAATTATCCACTATCCACATTTCCCTTTCAATATTTTTTACATGTTTGATGTAATTTTGCCAATTATCAACTGTTACAATGCTTCGAATTAATTCCTCCATATCTTTTACCTTAAATGTGGTATTATTCATTTTTATATTTTTTTAACTTGTGCCTATACCATTTCAATGAGATTTAACTCGCAGTGGCAAGGTGGTAATCGAAGAACTTGATGACCTTTTTCTTTTGCACGTTCGTCAATCCTGCTTTTATCATGCTGCGGTTTAATTTGTGACACGCAAAGTCCCTTTTTAGCATATCGTGAGTGGTTTGTATTTGTTTCTCACGGAGCCAATCAATTGTTGGAATTTTTTCTAATTTTCTGCAGTAATAGGAAGCATTATAAAGAAGGATCACTGACTTCTACGGTATATTTGTTAGCAATTTCGTAATAAACCAATCCTCGTATGTGTCTGAATCCATCTCTTGATGAATATCAGCAGTGTTTCTCTTGCAGAGAAGTGTATATTCAGCACCAGGAACATATCCGTTATCATCACCAGCATGAACGAATGCAAAACGAGGTCCAAGCCCGGTTGGGGATTTCAAACCAGTATTTAATCCTTGGATAAAGCATGTCAACTATTTTGAATTGTAGTGGCTATTCTATTTTTATTTACTGCATGCCCTGTATTCACCCATGATTCATCAGTATATATTATAGTTCGACCTGAAATAATTAGTTACAGAAATGTCAAATAGCAAGAACTAAATTGTACCTTCTTCTCTAAATTTCTTGATCTCTCGTAAGTATTTCTGCCTCCACCGAATAATGTCGTCCCGTTCGATGAGTATACTTTTACGTCCTACTTTTTTAAATTCGAAACCCATACCGTGTGACAATCAATGTAAAGTTGCTCGACTGAAGTTAGGGAGATCATCATCAGCATTGATAGCAGCAAGAATTGCATTTAATGTAGGCGGCATATTCTGTATGAAAAACTATGCACCTTACGTCGAATAGATGCTTGCGTGTTCTCATCATATGTTTGTAATCGGTCATTTAGTTGTATGCCTTTTCTTGGGGTTTTTCCGACTTGATAATGAACCAGTTTGTTGCTCCTGTTTTGTATTATATATTGTACGCTCTGAGCAACCCCAAGCTTTACTTGCTCCTTGAACGGCAGCACTCACATCCATAGTTTTATTAAAATAATGTAAAACATTTCAGATCCTACACTTCCTCTTCATGCTAAATTTTTCTCCCTTACCCTGTTTTCTTCCTACAGGCGTCATTATTACAGTGAAAGCTATAATTAAATGTATACGTTATCAAATTTCAAAAAATCAATAAAAATATCCATATTACCCTGTGCACGCTCGAAAAAGATGGAAGCGCTCTGAAGAGAACGATTTGTACAACTATATAAAAACAAATTAACGTGGAATGTGACTAAAAATATTTTTAATCTGCAACGATAACGATTGACAGTAGTTGACGCTAATTGACAGATAGATAGGTACTTTGCCGACGCCGACATATGTAAATAAGTTGCAATATAGCAATCGGAAGTGAAGATAGCGCTAATGACAGCAACTTAGGATAGTAAGTTGCTATTATATCCCATACTGCATACGGAGGTTGAGACGATTGGTTGATTTCATTTTAATCCCTCCTCATATTATTATTATTATTATTTAAGTTTGCAAACAAAATTGTGACTATTTTTATTTAAAATTAACTTGTTGCGAGTTTCTTGATAGATTTTTCGTTAATACATACGTGTTGTTCATTATTGTCTGGAGAAGTCTTAAAACACGGTGTCGCTTCCGATAAGCCTTTAGCTGACGTCATCCGATAAGATCTAATGGTTGCTTCCAAATGATTTCACCACATCGCCGGGCACAATCAGACAATTAGCTTCCTTTCTCCTTGCCTGAGAACTTAATCGGAAGGGTTGTGAGTAGGCGGGTGTACATAAAAGAAGAAGACGGCATTTGTAAAATAATAAAAGTGGCTCAGGCTACGTCGAAAAGGGTGGTCTAAAGAATTTAAGCCTCTCCGGATCGTTTGATCGACTGTGGCTAGCGGTCCCCGATATCTATACGAATGTGCGCGTATCGATTCCAAGGATCTCTCCGAGGTATTTATTCTAGACTAGTCACGATCACTATCGAATTGAGCGTGTCAAACCTGTGTATTATACGCCTTTCAGACGGAACACTAAGTTTAGTCATAAAAGCGTCAAGTAACAAATCTTCTGGCTACTGTGCATTCCTTTCACTGAATTTATTAAATTTCGCTTATGTGCTCCTCTATACGTATGCATCCCTATTAATTAATACACTAACATACTAATAACACTGGTCAACAAAATTTCAAATTTATTTTGTACCACGAGGTAAAGTGGGTGAACTTGATAGTACTTTTTACTCTTATTTCATATCTGCTTTCAGAATTTTTCTATCATGTAGGGCTACAGAGTGGCACAGCAATGAAACTTTGTGAAAGTATATATTAATAATATGTGTACAAATCATGAAAAAGTGTCGTACAAAGTGATATTTATTTGGAAGATGCGCTGATATATGGCTTTCAGCTGTACTTTACATCAGAAACATCTCTCTTCAGCGTCCAGCAATGGTCTGCCAACATAGCAGGGCTCCATTTGCCTTGGTATCATCAGCACGTTCATCGTCGCTTAGTGTCATCTTTTGTGGAGATTTAGACACACGTAATTCCGGACTGTGAGGTACGTTTCCCAGTGCAGATGGAATATTAGGATATTTTATAGTATGTTTGGATTTAGAAGTCACACCACTTATATTTGTTAGAGAAAAATAGCAATCAGTGATATGATCTGATGGTTCCGTCCAAATCATAGGAATAGCAAAAGGCATATGTCGTTTACCGTTTGCCCACGCTGTAAGAAGTCTGACACAAGACAGCGAATATGGGGAGCCCAGCTTTGTCTTCATCACCTAATTTACACTTGAAATACTGCTTACAGCACTTTTTAAGGAAAGGTGTGAAAGACCGTTTTTGATATTTAAATGTCAATTTGCCGCAAATGTAGCAAAAAGACTTCAGGTGGTTTACACATTTCCTTTGCATCTTTACAGGTGATCAAATGTACGCGGTTTCACTGCAATAGCTTCCAAAACGTTAACAACATCAGCGTATATTTTCATTCACCGAGCTCTAGTTGACAAATACCATCTAGGAGAGGGAAATGCAGGTCTGAATCTACGAATGCGGATTTTAGATGGATAAGCGAATATCCTGGAACATAAAAACTAAGGGTAATGGAGAAATTCTGAAAACAATTGATTTCAGCATGCCAAGCATATGGGAATCAGGCATTTTTGTGGTTGGGACAAAAATCTTGTTAACCAGTGTATTCTGGGTAGTGGGTACGTCGTATGTAGGGAAAGACTACATCAGTTGTAAAATTGGTTGTGAAGAAAGTTTTCATATCTCATGTGTTAGTTTAAGTATCAACAAATATGCAGTAATAAGGGAAGATGGTAAATTGTAGCCTTGGACGTGTGAATCTTGTAAAAGGATAAAATATGCATTGACTTGACTAATCGTAGTATTAATACTTCTCTTGTAATATCCGAAAAAGTATGTCAGGTAATTAAACACATTTTAGAAAATGTTGTTTCTTTACTGAATGGTGTAACTAACATGATTTATACACATATTATAATATTATTTTTTCAGAAAGTTTCATTGCTTTGCCACTCTGAAACCCTGCCTGATAGAAAAGTTCTGAAAACCGATATGAAATAAGTGTAAAAAGTACTATTAAGTTCACCCACCTTACTTCGTGGGACAAAACAAATCTGAAATTTTTTTGACCAGTGTAATATGTTTTAGCAAGATTATTATCTTGCCCTTGTCCTAGCGTAATAGCAATTGTGATGTATTGTTTCTGTAATGCACATCGGGCCGGCATTTTACATTAAAATAGCAGCTAAAAGTAATTATGTCTAACTACTCTTTAATACCATTTGTCTAAAGTCCAGGGAATTTCTGAAATGAGTTTCTACGAGTAAATAGCATCAATTTATTTATGGTAGATATGACGTCTTTCTTTTGTGGATAAACATTCATGTATTTAGTGAATATCTATATACCTATATATCTATGTACATGTAAATACATAAGTACATACATGTCTATTTACTGTTTGTTTTTATCCAATTAGTTTCGCGTACAAGGCTTACTGGATATTAAATATTCAAGAACTTCAAACGTTTTACACTTATAATAATTAATACAGTGGAAAGTTTCAAAGAAATATTTGTAATAAGAAAATCGTGAAACAAAAAATATGGGGTCAAGTAGTGCTATTAGATTTTCAGACGTGCATATAATGGGTCGTTGAAGTGTGTCCATTGTTATTTTAATTAATATATGCTGAAGCAGAATATTGCAAAAGATACCATCAAGAATTATTTTTAAATATGATGCCATGCATTCGATTTATTTTCAAAGAATCCTGACGGTGATAAATTTTTAATATGTTTTTTCTGATATATTTTTAATTATTGCCAATCGGTTGTCCTATTTCGGTAAAGCAGTGTCCATTCCTCAATTATACACGCCTCTTCTTTGCGATCCGTTTGAAATTCCGCTTCCTTATCAATTGTTTAACTTTCATGCCACATTGCTTTCCTAAAATGATTACTAGCGAAATTATTAAAATCGCTATTTAGATTAGTTATCGTGAACACTTGTGCTCCTTTATATCGTGCGCAAAAATAGTTTTTTGTTTGTTTTCACTTACTCGCAGTATACTTGACGGTATGAGACAATACTAATTTTAGTCTGTAAAAATTGTGCACAAATGATAAAATTAACTATTGCTTTTGTTCCCTAAATAAAACTGTTTGTTTGTGTAAGGACATTGTTTATTTTGCAATTTATTTACAAGGTGTCCTCCATACCGTCGCACTCTTTAGTTTTTTACAACCTTCGCTACAATGCAATATGTTAATGGAGCTGGCTAACAACGGCATTTAGTTTGAGTTTTCTCGCCTATATACATGCTTGTGCACGGAACAGCTTTTACATACAGATGTACTCTCAAAAGGTTTTGAAATGTGTGTATCTCAATTGATGCTTAGAATATCCGTCTGCTCATGTTTCACGTGTACGAAATACGAACTTCCCCTTTCCTTAAAGACTACATGGAAACCTTAGCGCGTACGGATCCAGTAAATATGCGATGCATATTCATTGGCCTTGTTGGTATTTAAATTTCGTTTTCAGTTGCTCTTAGGTGACACCACGTCGTGTTTCGTATGCGCATTTCTGTATTACCATTATTACGATATGAATAGATTATATAAGAATGTACTGTGTACAATTCAATTCTTGTACGCGTGATAATGATATACGAACATAAACGGTTGTACGGGCATGCGAGGCGACATATTAATAATGCATTCATAAAAATTCACGGTGGTTGATGCGCACTGCTGGCCAGAATGGATTTTGTAATGACGATATAAATTAGGTATTCATTTTCGAAAATGTTGTGAATTGTCGGAGATTTACACAAACACAAACATGTTTCTATTCCGTTTTATAAATGTTTGGTGAAGAAATTCTGTGCATACAAAATGAAAAGTCCTACGCTTTTTATATCGTGCCTTTACCGATATATTATTCTCGATGGTGTTTGATATTCATAACACATTGTAGTGCATCGACTAATAGCGAGAGCTAAAATATAACACATTGTTATTGCCAAGTTTGCCCATAAATTGTGAGGACGTACAAAAATGGGCAGAGTAACACACAAATCTTCCTAAAAATTACTAATGATGGTGAAATATTGGACATCCGTACCAAGTTTTAGGATTTCCTTTAAGATTTATGATTGTAGCTACACCTGTTTTAAAAATATATTTTTGTTAAATCTACACCCTGTAATCAAAATGCATCTTGACCATCCCACATCTGATAAAAGCTTTTTGATCCCATCAGTTATAACATTCTTTTGAGGAAACTACAATATTACGTTCCAAAAGGACTGGATCTTACACGCTCTTATTTATCAGAAGGAATGTAATCAAAAGATCAATGTTATATTTGGAGTTCCATAGGGTTCCCTTTGATCCGCTACTCGTTATCGCGTTTGGGACCATTCCATGAACCGTGGTTGGACGTTAGATGTCTCTGGTTTTTCCTCATTGACATGTGCT
>JARFOC010000226.1:117822-136067 GCA_031763485.1 Osmoderma eremita | reverse complement strand
TCTTCACTCATCGAGGTGGTAAGGGTATTTTTTATTTTTTACTATTTTAAGCCACCGTATCCTATTTTGTATTTTAGATTACTAGATATATCAGATTGATGTAACTTTTGATGTAAAAATAATGACAAGTGGGAAATTTAGTAGATTAAAGTTATAATATATATGAAAATTAAATTACGAATATCAAAATCCTACTCATAGTTATAAGTAGAATTTTGGAAATAGGTTACTATTTAAAAGAAATTCAACGAATTTTGACAATATTTCGATTTGTATTCAGCAATACCTTAAATACCCTTGTAATGTTTAAATCTAACGTGTCCCACTCTCCGCACCTGCACCCTTCACACCACATCAATTGCTGTGGTCGTAACTTTAGGTAGTAACATTAATTCCATTATCCCGTTATCTGCCACCAAGACTACTTTACCCCCTAAAAGTATAGGCTCCTACATTACCGACAGAGGTCTGACATTTAACAATTTTTTATGCAACCATCAATACTCACACATGTCATTTAGACCCGTAGTTGTGAAATTTACCAGCAATCTTCTCTATTCTCCGCCCTAGTTTTCCACTTTTCCATGCCTTTCCAAGCAATTTATCGAGAAAATCCATTTTTATTAAATAATTATATAAATCAGCTTTCGTGTGTCCTCCGGAAGATTAAGTATGTATGGAAACCTTCAAGGCAGCACTTTTGGGCATCGCTACTGATACTAATCTTTTATTCATAAACCCTTAGTCTTTAATGTCACAAGTTTATTTTATTCATGTGCACATAACATAACAAATGTTGCTCGGTTTTTGATGGATTTGAATTATTTCCATACAGTTTTATAATTGTCATCTTGAACATGATAACCATTTGTAAATACTTGGCATTTATACAAAGAAAAATACAATAACGATTGACTTACCAAGGCAATATTAATCCTTCCCTTATTTTATTAATGGAACTAAATTGACATCGCTTGTCAATTTTATAAAAAAAAAAAACCTTTTACAATTCTAATTTACGTAAGGTTATTGAGGATGTATCGAGTTCTGTGGTATGGTGGACGCTACAGAAAGAGGAACGGAGACTGACGTGGTAAACACGGTGTCTATTACACGTCATTTGCCAGAGAACTGTTTAAATTAGCGAAAATAAGCGATACAGCGCGAAATATCAAACAAAATCCAATTAAATATAAAAACACAGCGTCAGATACCAGAAAGTCTATAGTATCGAAAGAGTTTAATTGATTATATTGCAATGCAGGCTGTGGAGAATTTAATTTCGAAATTGTCAGAATTAAACGACCAAAATAAAACAATTTTTTTTGTTAATTCCAAAAAAAACCGAGACAAAATAATCTAGTTTGTTCAATATAAGTATGTATTTGGTGTTTAATCACTATACGATAAATTTCCCAAGTAGTAAATAAATTCAAAAGAAAGCTTAAGCTTTAGCTTAAAATTTTTTCGGTTAGTTTCTTTTTTATAATTTCCTCCGCAATTCTTCAAGAAACTATGAAGGCACTGTTATTTTTTTGTATTTTTTTATATATGAAAGCGATGTTTTACCTTTTTTGAAAAATTAATTGCTGAGACAATTGAGAAAAAAAGAATTGTATCAAAAATTTGCACTCACTGTATGTTAGCTAGAATTAAAACCAATTTTTTAAAAGGAGGAATATTGTGAAACGAAACGCCTTCTCCGGGAAATTCAATTACATGGAGATATCAATAAAGTGCAATCATACATTATTGAAGGTGCATTAAGCCATAAAGCGTGAATATAATACATTTATTTGATATCAGAATGAATTTAGAACCCTATTATGTGGATGACTATTAATACCAAACACAAGACTGGACAACTAATATGCTGTATATGATTTCATTCAACAGAAATATGTATATTTAATATTCAATAACTTTTACAGTCCAATGAAATGCCCTAAAATGTTTTTGAATAATTCACCCAGCTAAATGTAATGTAATAATGGAACATCTAATATCCTATTTTATTTTTTATAACTTCATTTTGGGAAAATAATTATGATATATATTTGCTTCGTTTGAACATTACCTTTGATCTTTTGTGTTATCTGGTAGTTACACTTCTTCCTACAGATAAAGTTTCATGATTTTCAAATTTCAGTCCTATGGCTATTGCGGACAGAACAAGATCCTATTAAGAAGGAAGAACGGAAGGTAAAGTTGATGCGGGAAACTATCCCTTTCTACCTGCAGAAGTTCGAGAAAATTGTAGCCGACAATCGCGGATATTCTGTCGGTGATAATGTAAGTATAATCGAGGGATGTCCGGTTACTAAGGTATATTTGTGAATTACAGGCGGATTACTTTATTTATAGAAATCGAACATACACTAAGTAAAAGCCTGAACTGTTAGCTAGTTTTCAACACAATCGCCGCGAAATGTTAAGTCACTTGTCCCAGCGAGGCACAAGGTTCACAGATTCGGTACCCATCTCGCGGACACTTTTCGATAGCCTAATTCAAATACGATTTCACTAACAGAACTTTTAGGAATGCCGGTGAGTAGAGACATTTTCCGTATTTTCAACCGACGATCTTCTCCAATCAGCGTATCCACCTTTAATTGATTCTCATGCGTTTTCGTTGTTGATGGTTTTTTTCACACACCTTCGGGATTATCGTACGGAGCTGTGCGCCCACTTTTGAACTGTTTACACCAAACACTAACTTGTTCTCGCCTACTCCGTAAGTTTTCAGTATTTTTTTAAATGAATTTCGGTACGTGTATCAATATTTGCATGCAAAAAACGAATGACCGCTCGCATTTCAAACTTGGAGTATGTTTCAATCGGAATAGACATTGTGCGGCTATCACTGCACACGTTGTACTGAACCTATGGCAACGACATAGGCAGAGTGTCGCGCAAACCTACCTTAGTAACCGGATATCCCTCGTATTATTATTTAACAGGGACACAAATGTAGCAGCAATATTTTCTTTTTATATATTCTTATATATTCAAAATACAATTTTGTATGTGAATTTATTGTTCCGGCCGCATCACAAATAGAAAATGGATTTTCCATCAGCAAGAGAAACTATTCCATGCACTTTAATATAATCTAGATTGTGCATGCAAGCTTAGAATTTGATCAACGTAGCATATCTTACACCTACGAATATGCAAATCTTTGGTTTCGTACAGTTAAAAGACAATACAAAAATCGATATGCGGACATACATTTCTTAGTTTTCATTATCTTGAAGTTATTCATTACTGTGGAAGAGTACCGGCGTAGAAATACCGGGTTTCTCATTTCGAATGCACGAATCGATCTGAATTATTCGGAAAACAATTTTTGTCTTCTTGTTTCTTAGTTTGTTAAAGTGAATTCAATCTAAAATGTAAATGTATTTTGCGGAAAATTCAATTTTAATTATTAATCCTTTTCATTTTTAATTGATCTACGTGATGTTCTACCAGTAAACAATTACACTGAATGACTGTTGCTGAAGTTTTAAATTGAATAACCATCAAGCGGAGTGACAAAATATTAATAAATGCAAAAATAATGCAAAAATATTTGGATGTATACGGATGGAGTTATGCACTTTTTCCCGTCGCCTCCACCAAATTTACGAATAACGTTTATCCGTATATATTACTTCTGTCCACAAAAACAGTTGGAATTATTCTAGCATAACAAAGGAATTAATTTTCATTCCGAACTCCAGTATTATCCTCGCATACTTGCAAAAATCGAAGTTATATAAAATAAAACTTTGAAATGTGTTATATTTTTGTTTTTACAGATTACATGGTGCGATTTTGCATTTGCCGTTTCATTAGAAAACTTCGAGTTAATTTTCGGCAAAGCGTCTCTAGACCATTATCCAGCTTTGAAAGCACTGAAAAACAAGATCTACGGCCTTCCAAGCATAGCCGAATGGATCCACAAAAGACCAGTAACAGACTCTTAAGTTATTGATAAATATGTATATGTAAGTAGGTATGCGTTGAGAATCTACATATGAGTTACAACTACTGATTATTCATTAGTTTTATTTGCATTATCTATTCTTTAAAATTGCGAATAATTTTAAAAAAATACTAAAACATATTCTTTAAAAAATACTTATGATTTAGATCATTTCACGCAATAGTTGCATTAGACAATATTACGTAATGCATTATTTAAATATATTTTAAAAGCTGATTTTAGCATAATAATCATTATCGATATTCATACATTTTCGCAGTTCATTTCTTTTGTACAAAAGATTATATACAATGAGGTTAATTGGATATAATTGTCACAGACTGTGATATTTTTGTTTTATGGTTTTTGAGTTTTGTAAGGACCGATTTAAAGCTATAATAACTCGCGATGCCATAAAAGATCTTTAGTAACACCTTTTGTTTACTTTTGTAAATGTAAAATTTCTATTCTATCTACTAAACGCCGAATTAAGTTTCTGAATGCAGAATAACAGTAAATAATTAGTCGAATTAGTGTTATATTCCTACATAATTATGAATGCCTGAAATAAAAATGCAAGTCGATTGAAAATTATTTTAGTAGTAATTTTTGTATTAAAAAAGAATAACATTAACGTGAAGTATGATGTGATAACAATATCTTTTGTATTTATTTTCATTCCTATTCACAAAATGTCGGAGTAATGTAGTACAATTAGAAAAAAGAATAGATTATTTTTGTTACAGTTAATGTTATTCTAATATTCATTAATCAGTAGCTGTAAGAAGTATATACAAATACTGGATGTTAAGTGTTTAATATTATCCAATTACCTACTCAATGTAGAAATTGATGGTTATAACTGAATACTTCTTTATTGACTAGATACACGTTTCTACCAAAGAAAATAATTCAAAATAACTGTCAATGATATCAAGATAATGTTATAATTATATAGCCTTGTTGTATATTATTTTGAAATAAATATATTATTTGTTTAGTGATTTTTCCTCTTTATAAATACAACCATGTTAACATAGGCTGTTTGCAAACACCAACTGCTGATTTCTGTTAACGTCTCAATATGCATTAATCATTTTTAAAAAGCAACTAACTTTGGAGAACTTAAGTAAGATATAATAATACAATGATATGCCATTGAATTTGGCATATACAAATGATTTCATGCAATTAAAAAAAAAAGCAAAAAGGAAAACTTTTAATATAACTTGTTATTAATAAAAATTAACCTTTGTCGCATATGAATATACAAAGTATTAATTGTCTTGATAATAATAATTTTTATTGCTCAACAGAACAATTTACAGGACAATGAAAATAATAAATATATATATATAAATAAAGAATGATGCTGATAGAAAGAAAACTAAGATATAATGTATACAATACAGTATTAGCCTAATAACGTGGTAGTTTCAAAATCAGTAGCTATTTGTACGAGATGACGAGGAAGGAATATGAAAAGGATAGCGTTGCTGGGGGTATGTACAGCCAGTGCATTAGTTCTAGCCGTTGGTATGAAGAAGGTGTCGGTAGATCTAGTGGCATATTTACATAAACCTATGATTATAAGGGACAGTAATTGTAGCGCATCAATTTTATTGTTCATCAATTTTTTCAAGAACCTAGCACTTGATGTACTCCTTCGATTGAAAGGAGAGGAGAAGTTATATTCAGAAAGTACTCCGTTCTCCGTGCAGGGTACGTACCGTGAGATTTGAAGCTTAACAATTTCAGAAATCTGTTCCGAACTCTTCCAATGTGTAGTTCTTGATAAATATAAACGGGGAACCAGATAACCGGCGCATAATCGAAAGCTTAGGACACACCAAGGCCCTATGTAACATAACATCTACAAATGGCAGATATGTGGTTGGAAAACTGTAGACGCTGGTCAAGTAGTACACCCACATCCTAAATTTCCAATTGGCGAGGTATAAACAATTATCCAACGCTTCTTGAAAAATCAAGGGATTGCTTATTGTAGTATATGGTACCACGGTACATTTATGCACACTGACCTTGATGTATTGTCGTTGCATCATGTGTTGATAACTTGTAGATAACTCTCCAGAGCTACACAATTAGCAACCGATATCACTCTTGTAAAGATATTTACCTGGACCATCCACATATGCTATCATACAGTTTTCCAATTTATACAGAAAATCGTTTATGTACACGTTGAGCAGCAAGAACCCTAGATTGGACCCTTGCCGTGTTCCGGATGAGGCGGTATTACACCTGATTTAAAACCATTATAATCGAAGAAACATCAAAAGTGCCAAAGGCAATTAACCAAAAAAATACCATTATAGCGCATGCTGGAATCACCATAGCTAAAAGCTATGAAAGGGGTACAAGCATTCAAGGCGGACATGAGTTTCTGGAAATTGGACTTTTCAACTCGTTACTTCCTCTAGTTCAGATTTATGTTCCTCTAAATGTTATCCATTGTCGCCAAACAGGGTGAACTTCCATTTTTTCCTTCGACAGTTCTGGGTTACCGAATCGCGTAAGACTTATACAGTATAATAACCGGTACATGCTTTGTATGTCCTGAAAATTTCAACTCATTACTCCCTCAAGTTCAGATTCTATGTTCCTGTAAATGTTATAAGTTGAAACATCTGAACTAGAGGGTGTAATGAGTTGAAATTTTGAGGACATCCTGAAAATTTCAACTCATTACACCCTCTGGTCAACTCATTATACTCTCGGGCTTAGATTCTACGTTTCTCTAACTGTTATCAATTGTCGCCAAATAGGGCGAGCCAGTTAAATGCAGAAATTGCGCTATTTGAAGCCAATAATACTGTTATTACTTACCTATTATTTTACATGATTTACTTCTTTTATATAACATAACTAACCGTAAGCTGCGTGTATTTTTCTTCAATATAAACCATTTTACTCATTTGTGTGTATACGCTAATAGAAATGAAATCTGTCAAGTGTATATCTTCTATTTCTTCATTTGTTCACTATTTTCGGTATGATTACATGCTCACCTAGTTTAATTAGAATTTTGTTATGCCACGATTATTTCTGTGAACTTATTGATATCAAATCCATATAAATACTGATATTCTTGTCTGAATTGAAAGAGTCGTCGGTTGTCAACGCTCGCAAAAACCACCCAACTACTGGAGTGTTTAGAGCTCATTCTGTAAATTGACATTTAGTTTAAATAAAACTTAGCAACTTGAAAACCCACAACAATACTTCAAAAATTACTATGTTTCTATTGCATTAGCAAAGAAAGGTCATAAACTGATAAAACAAATTTTTGAATTTAAATTAAATTCCACAGTATAAGTGAAAATATGTATTATGTATATTGAAAAATAAATTGTATTACAATTTACTAAAACATATAAAAATGTTAGGAACACAATAAATACAGAGATCTAAAATACGTACTATATACAAGTCTACACACATTTTACATACTCGGAAATACATTCGTAATAATAATTTTACAAATAACTTATATAAAGTCTATCGTGCATTAATTTAAGCAATCATACAGAACATACATACATACACAACGCATACAACATAATTTAAAACGAAATATTAAAAAAAAAACACTTAAAATCTATGGACACCACAGACTTGACAATGGGTGCGATCTCCATCTTGCACGACAAAGAAAATAATACGAAAAACAGCCACGTTTTATACAACTAGGTAACTGTGGAAATAATCCCTACTACACACTTTATCAGACTATATCGTTTTCAGCAAGTGCAACTGATTTTCTCGAACGCACGGAACCTTTATGGATCATGCTTGAACGGATTGCACCCCTAAACGAAGCTCTCATAGATGTTCTTAAAGGCGATGTAGATGTTACTTTAAAGTGGTCACCCTTTTTCGCGTCCATAGTTTTCCTGTAATATATATTTTTCATATTAGGTATACATGTACCTTATGAAACATTTAATATTCTTTATACAAAAATACTTGATAGGAAATACTTACTTTTTCGTACAAGGGAAATCTAAGAACTTCTGATCCAATCCAAAATCTTCTCCATCTTGTAACGTTTGCGGCAAATCTGTATCTAACGTTTCTGGCAAAAATAGTGCTAAAATTCCACCAACTATTCCCATAACACCTAGGATTAGGAGCGGCAATGAAGGTGAAACGTTTGCCTACAAAACACCAAAGAGATAATAACATTCTATGTAATTAAATATCAGAAAAAGATTAACAACGTACCAAGTAGACCACAAAGGGCGCTAAGATACTTGCTACGTAACCCATGATATGAATTAGAGCCACACCTTGTGCTCTAACTACAGTTGGTAGAAGTTCTGCGGCATATTGTAGACCGATATTATAAGAGATGTTTACAGCAAACCTTCCAATAATTGCCATTGTAGCGGAAGGAATACCTACGAAAAATTAATGTGGGTCACGTTGCTATATTATCCATAATTTCTTCGAAATTGACTTAATATTCCTTGGAGAAATTTTTGCAGTTAGTATGGAAAGGCTTCACATAAAGTTTTTGGAATGGATCTTTATGAAATGGAGAAAGCGTGAGAAACCAGCAACAACTTGGATGCAAGGGACTACCAAAGCAATGTCTAGGAGCAATTTGAATGAGGAAAACTGGATATTAGAAACCGGACAGCGTGTCACGGTATAAAACCAAATACACAGAGTCCGGCAAAAGTATGGAATAATGCCATTATTTATTTGAATACCTACTGTTCTAATCTAAATTTTCTTCAAATAAAAGTTCTTTTATTTATATTTTACTCTGTTTTGGTCGAGTTTTCGTGGCGTTTCTTTTTACGGTGTCGCTGCTGTGGCAACCACCTTTTTTTTTAAATAGTAACGTACGTTTTTTAAAGTATTTTCTGAATCAGTATATTTTTCTACGTACAAATAGTTATATTGTATGAGGGGTCACAATATGACATTTCCGAGAGAAATCGAATTCTAATGTAATGTCTCTTATAACGAAATTGTCGCTACCTGATGCTTGTGGCGATTTTCGATTGTTTATCAGATGTTATTTTTTGACAATTAGCTTCGTTATTGATAATTTTGTGTGTGTTAGTTACAATTGAGTGTGTTAAAAACGGTTCACTTAACAGAAAAGTATAAAATTGATATTCTTGTCATGGTAAGATATGGTGATCCAAAACGGACACAACAAGAAGTATGCATATTATTCAATAACGTTTATTCTAACTATGCTCCTATTACGCAGTCTTGTGTTGCCAAATTAATTTTAAAAAGCACAGGCACCGGAAGCGTAAAGGGAAAGCCAAAGAGGGAAAGACAAAAAAATGCTACTGATGGTGATGCTACATTAAATACTTTGTTGGCGATGAACGAACGACCCCGGACATCGTGCAATGATTTACAACGATCTGTTCGTAGAGTGCTGAAATGAGAGAAATTGCATCCATACAAAGTTCAATTAATCCAAAAACTCACGGCAGATGATTTCGATAGAAGGCTGCAATTTTTGAAATCATGAGAGGTGCGTTCCAACAAAATCCGGATTCCGGAAATAACATTTTGTTTTCTGACGAAACCACATTTATGTTAAATGGATATGTTAACAGACATAATTGTCGATATTGGGCTCAAGAAAACCCTAAATGGCCAATAGAAGCTCGCACTCAAGGACCCCAAAAAGTAAATGTTTGGGCAGGAATTATCAATGATAATATTATTGGACCATTTTCTATAGATGGCACGTTAACAATGGAGAAATATTTAAATATATTGACCCAAAACATGTTCCGTCATTACAAAGCATTTTATTAAAAAGAAAAAAACCCTAATAACAATAACCTGTGGTTTCAACAAGACGTGGCTCCTCCACACTTTGGTTTAGAGTTTAGAAATTATCTTAAAAATGTTTTCGCGAACCGGTGGATTGGACGAAGAGGGGCAACAGAGTGGCCGGCCAGATCTCCAAACTTAAACCATTGTGACTATTTCCTATGGGGTTACATAAAAAATAAAGTTTATATGGAGCGGTCGCACAATTTAGAAGATCTTCGAATTAGAATTATGCGTGAAATGGGGGCAATAGAAAATAATGTGTTTGGACATGTCAGGCGCTGCTTCAGACTAGAAATGTGCACAGAGTAAATGGTCGCATTAAACTAAATTAATTTTAATTTATATTCAATTGTTGGTTTTAGTTAGAAACGTTGATTTGTACTCATAGTTATGATTGTGTATTATTGTTGTCATTTTGTTATAATAAACTACTGATTTTATTTTTTTTTGTTATGTAATCCATTACAAATTTGATACGAGCCGATGTAAAAGTATGTGTAGATTGCTAAAATAGCATAAAAAACATATGTTGCTATTAAAAAAAAAGTTGGTTGCCATATGACACCTTAAAAAGCGTCACAAAAACTCGACCAAAGCACAACAAAATGTAATTAAAATAACTTTTATTTGAAGAAAACTTAGATTTGAACAGTATTTAAATAAATAATGCCATTATTCCATACTTTGCCGGACGCTGTATATAATAGATAGGGTGGAGACCTATTTATAGAAAGCCATGATTTAGGTGGTCGACTATAACGGGGCGGGACTAATAATAAACTATCGCCTACACGTCACTTGGATTTCATTCATTAACATTAGAATCGATTACAGGACCTTTAATAGTAATAATATTGCCGATAGTCATAATAAAATTAAATCAAGTTGATTTTGTGAAAATAAACAAAAATCCTAACAAAGAAAAAACATTTTCTTGAATTATACCGAAATAAACTAAAAATATAAATAATAAATACTTCTAAACAAAGCTATAACAGAAAAACGAGTTAGCGAGCTAACAACGTTTTAAATTAGAAAATTAGAAAAGAAAGCAATAAACAATAATTTTTTTTTGAAACAAAATATATATTAATTTAATTTTTTGAATTCCTGTGTTCTTTAATACTTAACACGTATTTAAGACAAACACAGACAAACAAAGAATGAATTGCTACCATCACATCTATAGCTTCATCATTTGTAATTTCTCTGGAACAGTGTAGCAGCCCATTAGAAACCTGTTCACTGCTCAAGACGAATATACGTACTCTCTGAGCGACTAATCTAATACGCCCAAGTACAGCGCAGTACAGCAGCTCGCATATTTTTTACCTTTACGAGGCCTTTCTTCAACTGACGCAGCTCTATGTCCATTTCATGTTAGTCTGTGTAATACCGATGACATCGCTTTGGTTACTCAAAACAGGTTCCTCGAGGATGGAGAGGAAACTCTAACGACAAACTTAGAAAACCTCGGGCGATACTACAAACAGTGGCGTCTATGCCCAAATCCAAGTAAAACCGAAGTATGCGCATTCTATCTTAATAACCGCATTGCAAATAAAGAGCTGAATGTCACATTCTGTGGTGAAATAGTGAACCATAATAGTTTCCCCAGATACCTTGGCGTTACACTTGACCGGTCCTTAACGTATAGGAGACATTTGGAGATAACTAGACAAAAGCTAAAAACCAGGAACAATATAATTAGAAAGCTGATTGGGACTATCTGGGGAGCAAAAGCAGAAACACTACGAACAGCAGCTCAATCACTTGTATTTTCGACGGCAGAATACTGTGCACCAGTATGGTATAGGAGTTCTCGTACCAACAAAGTCGACGTATACCTCAATGACACTATGAGAATCATATTAGGAACCCTAAAGTCCACTCCAGTACCCTGGCTTCACGCATTAACGAACATAGCACCAGCAGACCTGAGGAGACAACAAGCTACTGTCCGGGAATGAAACAAATTAAACAATCCTAAACTCCCTGGAACTTTTCCAATCCACATGATATTGGATAATGCTCCAGATTGCCGCCTTAAGTCCCGAAAACCCATTTGACAAGGTAAGGTACTAACCCATCACGGACCTTTCCATATCAAAGAAGCATGGAAAACCAAGTGGACATCCAATCACGATTTTAATCACAATGACCACGGGGATCCTACCATTCCTCTTCTAGGAATGCAAATATCTAGGAAGGTATGGTGTGGCCTAAACCGCATCAGAACTGGTCATGCCAGATGCAAGTCTATGCTGTACAAATGGGGATTCTCGAACACCCAGGAATGCGATTATGGAGCGCAGGATCAAACTGTAGCCCATATAGTCCACGAATGCCCAATAAGAAGATTCGAAGGGAAATGGAACGAGATTCTGCATACCTCTCTCGCTGCCGTCAAATGGCTGACCTCCCTGGATCTCGACTTGTAGCCTCTAGCCTGTGTCTCAAAGTTGTTCGCATAATATAATGTATTTCATTTTAATTGTTCGTGAATTTGTAGAAGTGTTTGTTATGCGTATATGTATGTATACCTATCTGTATTTGTATTTGCAATAAATTTGTAGACCGCCATACGATAAAAAAAACAGGCCGATTACACCCAAGTTGTATATAGTATGAAGAAAAATTCTGTCGTTATTTGGAGAGGATTTTAGAAAAGCACCACAAAGAGTTTGAGAAAAAGGAGACAAGACAAATTATTTGACTATACATTTAGACAGGAGAGAGACAGCAATCTATTTTTATCGCTCACATCAAATATGTCAAATTTGTCAGATTATCTAACAAATAATTGTCAAAATTTAAAAATTTCAGAGGATAATCAAAATGATATTTCTTACGTAAGGTATAGGAAACGGTTAACAAATTTTAGTAATGGTTCGAAGACGACATATTCGATTTATCAAAAATCCGTACGCCTTCTTCTATTACAGATTTCCCCGTTACAGAGAAGTGTATTTTTAACGAAAGTATTTTAATCAATGACTAACGTTTCTTATCTGTACTTTGTAGATACAGTGCTATCTGCGTATGCTGCAGAGGCAATTTCCCAAAAGAGTAAGAGTCGAATGCATCGGGAAAACTATACAAGGCAGGGATATAGATATGATAATTATTAGCAGGAACTTAAAAAAGCAAAGATATTGCCTTCTACTTGAAGCGGGAATCCACGCCAGGGAGTGGATCACTATATCCACAGCTTTATTTTTTATAGATCATCTAATGCGCAACCCCAAACTAACTACGATTATGGATTTTTATATCATACCGTGCTTAAATCCGGACGGATACGAATATTCCCACACCCAGGTATATTTCAATACGAATACTAAATTTAGAAAACCAATTACTATCACGTGGTTTGAAGGACAGACTATGGCGGAAAAATAGAAATACGAACGCAACAGAGACGTCTGACCTACAGGGAGTGGATTTGAACAGAAACTTTCCGTACATGTTTGGAAGTATGCATGCTCAAACAAGCGCTTTCGAAATTGCGAAGCCTTACAGTTAGTTGCCTTTTTGTTTCAGAACAGCCTGGTAGCAGTAAGGAAAAACGAAGTCATATGTATCATGGAAAATATGCACTGAGTGAACCGGAGAGTAAAGCCCTTGCTAATACTTTTGGTAAATACAGGAAATTAATGAGGTTGTATATTTCTCTACACTGCCACGGAACTTTAATTATGTTTCCTTGGGGACATAGCGGGCATCCTATAGATGATAGATGTGACTTGGTTAGTATACATATTTTCAATATTCTAAAAATTACGAAAACAATAGAATATACAAAAATTCGAATCTTTATCAAATAAGCTTGAAATACTTTAGTAGCGAATACTAAATAGTTCAAAATTAAATTAAACAATTTTATACTACCCTAAGCACTAAGCTGATTTATATATCTACTCTGAAGCTCTAACTTGAAAGCGGATTAAAAATAATCCGGGAGAATAAACGGTATAAAATAACTACAACTATGAAAATAGCTTTAAGTAAACATTTTTGCTTATTAAAAACGGAACACCTTCAATATTTGAGAACCCATTTTTAAAAAACCGCTGAGACACGTAACCTTTTGATTGGTGGAGGACAACTTTTAAAGAACAAGTGATTTTTAAAGCTTTCACCCTCTAGCTGTAGGCGTGTCAACCCCGAATTGTTCAAATTGCAGGGTTGAGTTATTGTTCATTCAAAGGCGTACCTACTTTGCAATACAAAGATGTGTACTTTTTTCAAAATTCACACTTTCGTTTTCGAGAGTTTTTTTTAAAGATATCTAATATGCAAAAGAGAAACGTGGGAGGAAAACGGAAATGCAGCGAAGAATCAAGACGTTTTTTTTAAATACAATTACAGCGGTATGTAAATTTTTGACGAGACAATTTTTGGTGAAATAAATGATCTTCATATCTTCAACGCCTAGCCACCGAGGATGCAACCCCAAAATTTATCTTGAATCTCAAGTATATACCATATTCCGTATTTTTCTTTGAAGTATCTACTGTATACCTTAGATATGTTAATAAACTAATTTCTCAAAAATGGAACGGTCTATTTTGAAAATATACATCATTGTATCGCAAAAATATCATAAGTTTTTAAATGAAGTATCACTCAAACCCTAGTACAATTTAAAAATTTTGTGGTTAAACACCCTACGGCTAAGGGATAGAGGATATTAAGATCCTTTGTTCTCGGAAAGTTGTTCCTCTTTGATCACAAGTTGACCTGTTTTAATGATTTTGCAAAAAAAGGTCTTGATTCACACATATTCAGGGTGTTTCGTTTTCCCACGGACACTCTGTATATTGTATGCAAACGTATTTGTTTCAAATTTGGTACCAGTATACACATAGTCAATAATTTCTTTATTCTTTCAAGGAATTTTTATTTTATTTTGTTTCTGATCCGAGTTCTTTTTTTAACTCTGCAAGCAAAGATGTAAAAAATAGGGGCTCTTTCAAATAGAAAGATTGGCAATAAAACAGGAGAACTGGAAACGTGATCAATATTTTTTTATTGTTAACTGTATGCTCCTATCAAATTTGAAAGAAATCTTTAAGCCAACTGCCGGGAGGAATCAATGAAATCTATTATAATATGTGATAAAGCAAAATTAGACATTACACATCTATTATAATTATTTTGTTTAAATGTCAAGGCATAAACTTGATCTGTGTACATATCTACATAGATCAATCTATGTACATAATGTGTGTGATTTATTCACATTTAATGTGCGAAAGGTCGAGCTCCCTTCTGGAAAGGTTATGTTTACCTTTTTATTTTATATTATATTTATATTTATCTCGACATAACACGGTGCAGTGCCGGGAAACCTAATAATTTTTTTAACTTTAACGGAAGTTAAACGTGCGATTAGACAGTAATTTAGGTAACAATTACCTATGTATGTACCTATGTGTAACTAGCAAGTTACCATAATACCTTACGTGAATGGGAGAAGGTTTATAGCGAGACTGAATCTGAAGAAGTAGATTGGTTTGCTAAATCACGGATAAATAAATCTTTAGATATAGAAATTTTGATGCCAATCTTGGAAGTAATACGATCAACTACTAAATATTAAGATTGAAAATCAATATTGGTGTTACAAATATTTGAATTAGTCCTTTTATTTTCGTTACCTGCGATAATACTGACCCAGCAGTATTACACATATGTACAGTGACGCCTCGTGAGTTTTTAGGGGTAAGGGCTGCACAAAAATAACTATAAATTAATGAGAAATTCTTACCTTAATTTGATTAATAATGGAAAATAATGCCCACGTGATGGATTTTATAACTCAAAAACGTATAATTATAGAATTAAACTTTCGAGGATCCACTTGGGATAAATATTAAAACTCTTTGTCTTTCAGAAAATGGGGATATGCTCATACTCTCTGAACAGTTGCGGCAGATTCCGAATTCTCTAGTTCTTCAAAACACTTAATTAATACAACTTTAGAGAATAAAGTTTCTCTAGTTTAACAGGCATTTAGGAGCTTTTAGGATTCGCGGAGTAAGTGTTACCAGGTGGATTTTTAAATCTGCGACAATAAACATAACATACTCTCGTATTATTGTCGCAGCTTTTAAAATCCACCGGGTAACACTTACTCCGCGAATCCTAAAATCTACGGCTTGATATAATGCAGGTGAGGTTGCACAGGTGACCATTAAAAAATGCCTGTTAAACTAGAGAAACTGGCTCCCTCCATTTTGTCAAGAGCATTGTGTCATAATACGATAAATTAATAAAGATAAATTAATTGTCTTTAGTAGTTAATACAAACATAAATTTAATTAATTCTATGGCGATTTATTTCAGGTTGATTGCGGGTTTGCTTGTAAGGAGGCAATGAGACGGGAATGTGGTATAGATAGAAAATACAAAGTTGGAAGCATCTCCAAACTAATGTGTATGTATGTATGAATATTACTGCTATTTGTTGATATTTACCATGAATTAAGTGTTTGCACAAGCCAAAAAGAAATCAGAAGGCAAGTACCATTCTTGCCTTGCGCTGGTTTTGTGCAAAAATGTGAAATTCGAAGTTTCTTAATGCAAATAAACGTTTCATACAAATAATTAATATACAAAATATTCTAGATTTTATGCACAACAAAAAAAAAACGAAATGCAATTACCGCAGAAAAAAAAACGTAGTAAAGCCTAATTAAAAAATATTCTGCCGATATGGTATTGACTTTTGTTAAAGATACTTCTTTTGTTCCTAGACTATACTTCTGGATGTACAACAGATTACGCGAGAGCTTGTCATAACATAAAGTTTGCCTACACAATTGAATTGCAAAGAGGTGGAAGCAGTGGCTTCACACATTCTTCGCGTAAAATCGTACAAATTGGTACAGAATTGGTAAACGGGATTGCTGCTATGGTAAAATTTGTTGATAAATATTACAAAGCAAAAGAAAATCCGAAATGCAAAAGGAGCAAATGCAAACGCATGAAAGGTTATCCAAATATTTGATATTTGATTTTTGTAAACACTGACCTTTTGTATTAGTTATTGTTAATATTGTGCAGGTACTGTACTACAAAGTTTATTAAATAAATTTGTTTGGAGGGATTTCGTTCGTTTCTGCTGGAAAGGCATTATCTAATATCACTTACCGTATGGTACTACAGTAGCAAGCAAACTAAATACTCCGCTGACTACCATCGATCCAAATGCTAGCCATCTTCGTCCCCAGATGTCCAGAACAAAAGTTAAGAACGTGTCCGCTGGGAATTCCGTTGCGGAAGCAATAGTGAATGTTAAAAATATATCTAATCCTAAAGACCCTACGTTCCTAACATGACCATCGAAAGTTAAAGAGATTGCCATCCAAATTACAATTAGCAGTAAAGTTATCTTCCTTAAGCGTGGTGTTTTGAAAAGGTCCAAAACCGAATAATTTTTATTTTCCTCTTCGTTTTGCAAAGCATTCGTGCAACTATTTTCGAATTCCTTGTAGATATTTTCTTCTATATGAACTTTGTTAATCTTTTCGAATTTTCTTAAAATACCGATAGCTTTACCGACTTTTCCTTGCGAGGCTAACCAGCTGAAAGTAGAATAAAGAAAAATATAATACATATAAGCTACATAATTAATGAATAGACTCACCGGGCTGATTCTGGAACTAACAATGGTGTAAACAATGCTAGAATTAAGGGTGCGGACGTGACGATACAGAGAGTTTTCCAATCGGCTACTGCCAATGCAATCCAGGGAAGAATTGACGCCGCGAATGTGAAAAATATTGCGATGGACATATTCGCTACAAATGTGCGCCACTTTGGTCCCACATATTCTAAAACTGTAAAAAACAATCATTTAGATATGAAAGCACATTACATTAAAATCCAACTAATATTACACATAATCGCAATTTTTTCATTAGTGAAAATAATAAGTAGGTGAATTAAAACTCTATTAAGGGGTTAACAATTGCTTTTAAGTATACAATTTCAGAATGTTAATAATTGTTATTGTACTTTATTTTTAAGGAAATAACCTGTGATGTATACATATGTACAATTATAAAAATATTTATACGTGTACATATTACGATTCTGATTTACAAATAAATTGACTAGTGTGACTGAAATTCGTGCAGAATTCAGTAGATAGACGTGAGTTAAAATGTCAACATTGAAACGAATAGTCTTCCAAGTACGTTCCTCTTTAAACTTTCGGCAGCGATTGTCGATGAAAGTCTAATTGGACCATTCCTATTGCTAAATCCAATAGAGGGTCAGAAATATTTGGAATTTCTCCCTAATGCCCCCATCTATCCTTCTCCAAGATATGAAGTTACACACAAAAAAATTTTACGGAGTTAAATGAAACGGAGTTGTAGCTTTCCTAAAAAGAGTTAAACTGACACTGAAAATTTGTTAGATTAAC
>JARFOC010000226.1:94493-117722 GCA_031763485.1 Osmoderma eremita | reverse complement strand
CTTACGCTACTCCATTATAAACGAACTCTCAAAAATTAACTCTATTCACTCCAAATTCAATAAACGAACGCAATAAATACTCAAAGAGTATATGGAGTAAAAGGATTTGAATAAACGAACTCAGCTCATATCGTTGCTGCCTCTGTGGATAAATTTTCCTCAATTTATCATGACAGCTCATCCTTCTCTACTGCCACTATTTACCTTAATATGTGCCATTTGTTTTAACCAGAGTTTTACGACTGCTGATGCAAATAATTGTGCATAATAGCTTTAGCTGAGCATAATAAATAACATAATAAATTTGTCAATTAAATCTTGCGTTTTACCTTCTGAGTGGCGGTGCGCAAAAATCTTAGTTATAAACAATGTGATAGACAAAATGTATAAAATTAGAAAATTACAGACCAATTCCAGTTCTTTCCAATTTTGCAAATATTTGGTAAAATGTACATATATGTCGTAATACAGGAACGTAATAACGTTCTAAGGAAGTGAACCTTATATGATTCTTATAGGCGTAACGTAGCAAATTGTATACATATAAATATGAACTGTCACAATCTTTAAGCTGTGAAAAGCGTCTCTACATAAATCATGCGGTGACAAAGCAACAATGACCCCAATCGCTTGTTTCTGGATTATAAACACTCCAAGGTACGTCATTAAAATGAAAGACAAATATATTTTTGAACATTTCCGCAGTCTTGTTTTTTTTTTACAATTTTAATATTCGTCCGCTGGTCATTTCTTTTCTACTTTCATGAATATTATTTTGTTCCTGAGCGAGGTTCCATCTGAGTGCAGATATTGCCTTTAAAAGATAATAAATCGTCTGCTGCAAATAGCAACTCGTGGGGAACCGCAAGCATATTTTGCAAACGCAAGTAACGCTCCTTTATTCTATGTTTCGCAATGAAAGTTAAACACGTTGTATCGGAAACAACAAAGTACTGTTGTTAAAATACATTTATACTTCAAGCAGTCAATTTATTAGGTTACTTTAATACCGGCAAATTAAACTTAATAGGCAAAATTTTATTAGTACTCAAGCCGACGCACGATTACTTCGTTATGCTTAAGTGAATGAAATAAATGGAGGAAGTAACCTTGGAAACATTGAGTTAAAGTAGCTGAACTTCTTTATATTGGAAAGTACTGGGTGATATAGTACACCAGGAAAAAATATATCAGGACAGTCCAGCGAGAGAAAAGATTCACGCACACACCTAGCTACAGTCAAGCACAGCCGAACGCCTGTTGTTGCTGGGGAGTGAATTAGCTTATCTACTTTAAATTACAAAAAGTATCACTTTGATTTGTTCGTTGGAATTCTAAAAACTTCAAGGGATAACACATTTCAAAGACAGGATAATATATTGTTGCCTATAACTGATCTGACTTGTGGAACCCAAAGATTTGTAATTTTATAAATTGTATCTAACAAATAGCCTGACACTCATTCGCAAATTTTGTTTTGACAAATGCATTTTATTAACATTTGTATCTTTTAATAATACCTGGGTATATTCTGTATTATACAGGATAGACGATATACGAATCATGTATTGGGTGTCACAAAATGAAATGGGATATAAAGTTTACACTTAAATCGGACTATTTTCCCAAAAAATAAAATAAATATTTGGGCATTAGCTAAATAATTATGCTGGAAAAAGCCGTGTAAAAGACACTATAATGAGGAAGATTACAAATAAACTTATTTCCTAGCAAGCAGACATCAAATAAACAAAGAATACAGCATAGATTTATATTTTTTATAGAAAAAATTAAAAGATCTAATATACCTACCGTTTGAGTTTGGTATCAAAATTTCTACCTATAAATTTTTCCTTTATATTACGTTTTTGAAATTGCTTCGTTTTTACAAGCTTTATCTCTGTATTATTAATACATTTATTTGTAATTCAGAATTTCTTTTTTATTTATATCAATTTTCCTCTCTTCCTCACAGGCATGCCTTTTACTGCCTGGTTGGGATCTGAATTGCTTGATCCCGTTGTATAGATTTTTTTTTATGTTTAACGGACCGAGTAATAATGAAAATCGTGGAATATTTGTAAATTAAATACATTTGCTGTCAACTGTGACAAGTCTATTTCGAATCTGACAACTATATTGAAATCAAGTTCGTTTTTGTTTCAAACATGTATCGTAGATTATGAATAATATATCATTACACAAATCAACTAAGTGCTGAACATCTGCCTTTTCGAACATAATTATGTCAATAATCTAATATTTTGTGGTATATATATTTATATTTTTGAGAAAATACTCTGTTTATCAATAAATCCACTTAGTCCACAATTTATTTTGTGACATGATCAACCTCTTAAGGGTAATAGTTTTATCCCTTGTTTCCAAAGATGTTTCTTGGCATTGATTTCTAACAATTGCTAGAAATACATACGTATTAACTAGGAACACTTAAAGACGGCGGAGTATAAAGCTCCAATAAGTAAAGTAATTCAAGAATCAAATCAAATTATTGATACAATTTCGCCTAGGTACCATGCAAGAAAGGAAGCAATAAGGGGAGCCCAAGGAAGAAATGGATAGAACAAATTGAGGAGATTGGAAGAAGGAGGGAAAACACAAGATGAAATGAACACGCTATCAAGGAATAGGAGCGAGTGGAAGAAATGGGTACAGTGCACCCCAAATCGTTAATCTGACGTCTGTAGGAGTAAAAAGATACGAGAAGAAGAAAAAGAACAACAAGAAAAAGAAGAAACAGAAGAAGAAAAAGCTGGACGAAAATATGCAGCAGTATGGATGCTTAGGCAAACCCAATCGTAACCGAAACGTAGTAGGTGATGATGACTAGCTGGTGTGGCTGCTGATCCAAATATTTCAACTCGGAAAACAAAGCACACGTTTTATTTAGATAACATAATTGTCTAAAACAAAAGCCAAAGCTTCACAACATAAATTTCACAAAATTGGTGAATATCTAATATGACATCTGTTTGAAATAAGAAAGTTGCTACCGATATTGTCGAAACCGCCATCTTGAATTTTATTTTGATATCTGTTATAAGAATGTCTAATTAAATTAACTAACTTTTATATGAAAAATTTTCCATGTTTTCTGTAATTCCGAAGATATTTTACTTTAAAGAAAATGGCAATTTTCAAATTTCTTTTCATATAATTTCTAAACTGTTCCGAATTTAAAAAAAAATCTCAATAGAATCGGAATTAGCACTAACAACTGTACAACTTAGGTAATTTAAACAAATCCGTATGTTTAATAATAAAAAGGTACCCATGGTAACCTACTCTATTTGGGACACCTGTATACCTACTTAAAAGGAAGGTTGCAATCTGACAAGA
Source organism: Osmoderma eremita (assembly GCA_031763485.1). Classification (NCBI taxonomy): domain Eukaryota; kingdom Metazoa; phylum Arthropoda; class Insecta; order Coleoptera; family Scarabaeidae; genus Osmoderma; species Osmoderma eremita. Next base: position 114,362 of record JARFOC010000226.1, on the reverse strand, counting down.
ATTTAGTTAGTTATGAAGAAATGCAAAAATAATGCTAATATAAAAATAAGTAACGGCTTTTCATAATTTCATGCTTCTTATTTACTGAAATTCATTAGATGCAACTGACAAAATTAGTTACATAATTATTATTGTAAGAATAACAATCTCTTGTCTAGTTTAATTTTATATATCTATTTGTGAATATTTGAAAACGTGGATTCTGTTTGAGCGTGGTATTAATACTTTCCACTGTGTAGGAAAATGCCAGTTAAATATTTATTCTAACGCACGTTAACGAATTGCGATGCTTTCAAATACGTATTTCTACTAGAATCACTCGCTTGTCTTCGCGATATTTATAATCAACTATTTTTGTGGGTGGGTTAGTACAGAGAACAATTAAAAGTCATCCGATATAAAAATATAGCTTACGCCTGGTTATTTTGTTTCCTTCGGTATAGTTACGGTGTAATCCCATCAATTATATAAGGGAAACTTAAAAAACACGTACTTGTTAGTATCTAATTACGCAAAAAAGCAGTATATCTATGTTGTATTTGTAAGGTTGTTATGTTTATACCAAACCTAATTACATATACTTACGTATGTACATACATATATTCTGAATTAATGCTTAAGATAAAATAAATAGCATGTTTAATAATACAAGGTAAAGAGCACGATACAAATAAATAACGAAAATTATAAACCGAAATAGATTATAGTTATAAAAGTAAATATTACACATTAGCTAATAACATTATTTGGAATTTCAAAAGCCATGTCCATATTTAAAAAATAATAGAAAACCGTGTATAGAATCCCAATACGTCAATGCATACGTATGTATATATGTGCTCATCTAGCACATTTATACTATTTTGTCCTTATTTGCAATTCCTCAATCATCGCCGATATGATAATGCACTTGATCTTTTAACAAATATTATTTTCACCTAACTTTCAGTGCGTCAAAACTTTTGACTCATACTAGCCATCACGTAAATATGTATATCAACAAAAATTTTGTTTCACAAGTCCTAAACTTCGGAAGTATGTAAAAGGTAGACCAAATTTAATGTACACTGCAGATGCGTGGAGAAAAATAAGCTTTTTGGCGGCACATAAGAAAATCTCAACGAAAGCCAAGTTCTAGACTCCATATAATATAATGTTGATAAAATGTAGTAGTATAGTGGTGTTTTTATATAGGACGTACAATACCACAATTGGAATGATAGCAAAACCAATAATCCCAAATGAATACATAATAAAACCCATGGAATCAGTTGAAACCAATCACTTTTAGCGAGTTGTGAAAAATCAAAACACCTAAATATCATAACAATCTTTCATTTGTACTAATGCAAATAATACAAGTAATTAAATATAAATGCAGAATTATTAGACTTATAGAATTTTGCCAACAATCAATTCAATATTTATTCCTATATACTATTTTGACGAAAAAATGTCAGTGATTTTCAAAGTGCGCTTCGCGGAGCCCTGCGCCTCCACCAGGTGTCTGCAAGGGCCCCGCGAATCATATAGCTATACGAAAAGTTAAATCATTTGTTTCATAAATGGGAAAGGGCGAAAAGAGAAAATGTGAATTGGCATGCGCTGCATAGTCGTGATGGAAGCTGTATCAGACACTATACGAAGTTTTGAGCACTTTGTGCGTTAACTTAGGAACACCACGCCCTATTGCATTAAACGTTTACGCAGAAGATTAGTGTCAAATTTAGCTTTTCCATCGGTGTGGTATTGAACACTGGCTGATGTTACACTACAAGACTTTGGATACGTAATTTGTATTATGTTATCCTCACTTTCACGAAGTTAATCTACCACTTCAAAGCAAACAAGTCAACTCAATTACTTGCAGCTAATGACAAAATTGAAGCGTTGAGAATTTTGATACACAGTATCAAATGTGGAGAACTAGATAACTTTCATACTTTAACTATTTATTTATTTAATAATAATCAACCCGGATGACACAGGTGTATGGGTTTTGTCCAAAAAGGATAAAATATTAATTGAAATATTCGTTTAAACTATAAATAACTTTATCAGTCAAATAAGATTTCAACATATCTTTGAAATTATTTACATGTTCACATTTAGTTAAATTCGATGGCAGAGAGTTAAATAATTTCAAGCCCATACAATTTCGAGACAATTTAGTAACTTCCAGTCTAGCAAAAGGAACCCTAAACTGATTTCCAGTCCTCACACCGTAGCGATGATTTTCACGACAATCCACAAACTTTGCCCTGTTCAAAAAAATATGTACACATAGTTCGAAAATGTATCGAGTTGCTGTCGCCAGAACACTATGTTTCTCAAATTGACTGTGGCTGAGCTGCTAAAAAAGTTTCAGTATCACTGAATTAAGAACAACTAATTCAATAGTAATTGAACGATGATAATTGTTCAAACGTCAATTCATATAGTAATAATCCATCGTCAATAATATCAAGACATCAGTTCTAATTCTGTAGTAACCAATCCGTCAAGCAACGTGTTTTTCAAGAAGAAAATAACATAGACTAAAGTTGTTTTAAACCTAGCGTTCTAAAGGAATACCTGACAACTGGAATATAGACAGCATAGAGATATGCTAGACTGCTAAGGAAAAGAAAAAGTGCAAGGGAAACTTGAAAAAGAAAAGCTCAAGAAAAAACAGAAAATTCAACTTCTGCAGAAAAAACTTATAACCTGGCGACAGCAAAACAGATAAGTTAAGTTAATATAACAATAAAATTATCAATAGTAGGAATCGGTAAAGATACAATAGCATTTATTTTTCATCATCACTAAACCCATCTACATCTCCAACGTAATGGTATTGATTTTCAAAACTTGTAGACTCAAAACTTCAGCAACGAAGTTTTTCATCTTCATCAGTAACGCTAAACGGTTTAGCGTTACTGACAACGATGGCAACTTCGTAACCGAAATACGTGGGTATATCAGTTGAATAATAATAATAATAATAGAATATAGTTGGCCCAACAGAGAACCCCAAAAAGGGCGTTATAGAACAAAACAAAAAAGCAACAACAATACACGAAATAGTAAAAACATAAATAACAGAAATATATTATATATAAAATAACTGAAATGAATTAAGCTAATGTATGCATATTTGTTGTCGCGGAAAGTATATAAATTTAAATAAATTTAAATTTAGCGCAACTTCGAATTGAAGACGTCTCTGAAAATAGTATTGGCATTCCTCGACGAGTGAGCGATGGAAGCTCGGAACAAAATATTTGTTCGCCCAGTGGGAAGACCGAAAGTGTGGCATGTTCTTGAAACCAGCCGAGATACCACAAAACATATTTTCCCAAGAAGATCCCGGCGATCGATTCTGTTGCTTATCAGATTGTGTACGAATAAAGTCACTTGCTTTACATCTTCTTGATTGTAAAGATTCAAATCCATGCCGTTCTAGTAGATGCTCGTAATCTGTACCACGGTCAGGGTAAACTCCATCCAATTTGAAGGAGAAATATTTTAAGAATTTTCGTTGGACTCTTTCAATAACGGCACTGTGAGAGGCATAAATTGGATACCACACCGATGATCCATTTTCAAGCTTGGGGTAGCCAAGCGAAGGAGTAATATAAGGATTTAACAGCGTCTAGGTTATTGAAGTCCTGACACGTGCGTATTATAAAGCCCAAAGATCTGATGGATGATTGAGTTGCCTCAAAAATATGCTTAACAAAGTTAATGTTGCTCTCAAACGTAATTCCCAAGTCCTTCACAGTGTTTCTCATAGATAGCGACACCCCATAAATGACATAGCTAGAGTTGATTCGGCTTATTCTCCTAGTGTAACTCACAAAACCGCATTTATCAATGTTCAGTTCCATTTTATTAACAATACATCAGTTACTAATAGCATCCAAGTTTGATTGAATGACTTGAGAGTCGACAATATCATCAATTCTATGAAAGGTCTTCAGGTCGTCTGCATAGGCAAGTACAGGGCAGTCAATTGAAGTAATCAAGTCATTAATAAATAAATTGAATAAAAGTGGACCGAGGTTATAGCGCTGAGGGACACCAGAGCTAGCCAAGAATGATCTTGATTGAAAGCCATTGTAATAAATGAAGTTAAACCTGCGATCCAAGTACGAATTGAAGAACATGAGAAACGACCGACTAAGACCAAATCGGGATAACTTCCGCAGTAGTACAGAGTGATCAATATAATCAAAGGCACGCCTGAAATCGGTATACACCACATCAACCTGACTACCTGCATCCAACGCCTCCGCTATCTCCTGTGTTAAAGTACACAGGTTACTCATCGTAGATCGCCTAGCAGTGAATCCGTGCTGATAAGGCGAAATAGAAGTTCGACAGCTGTATGATAGCAGTGTGTAGATGACAGATTCAAAAACTTTCGCAAACGTTGAAATAATAGCGATGGGCCTGTAGTTATTAATATCGCTTTTGTTACCCTTCATAAAAACTGTACAAATCCTGGCAACCTTCCAAGCAGCCGGAAACACAGACGTCTTCAAAGAGAGATTAAAAATTTTACACATAGATGCAGCGAAAATAATGGCACAGCCTTTGACCACAAAAGACGGAATATTATCAACTCCCGCCGTAGATTTGTTTTTTAAGCTATTAATAGATTTTAGAACATCGCAAGGCACTATTTGTAAATATTTATGCGGTGTGAAGTGTCTTGGGGGTTTGTTAGTGTGAAGACCTGTACGTTTAAAAAGAGAACTTAAGGAAGTATCAAATCCACTAAGTTTGGTTAACATAATCGATATTTTATCTTTTATCTCTTTTATCTTAAAATAGGCATTGTAATTGCAATTATACCATGAAATTTCTTGTAAGGCTCGGTATAAGCTAGGAGTTTATTTTCTTTTATGAAATGTAGTATATCGTTAAATACCAATGAAGATGAGTCAAACGTTATTTTATTATATGGCACACATGTCATATACTTAATCGTAAATGTAATTGCTAATTAATTAATTAAGTTATGAATGTAATCAAGATTAATTTACACGAGAAAAAAGTAGCGTCCTGATCGCATTGTGTGTATAATAACTTCAGCAAGGTAATAAACCTTGAATAAATACAGAAACAAGGAGGAAGGTAATATGCCTTTATCTTTTTAATTCTTCAATATTGTCTACTGGGTATTCAACTCTTCCCCAATCTTTTGGGGAGGTAAGTCGCTAGGTATATATTGCGGGAGAATCAAAATTATTTGTACGTTTGTATATTTAATGGAACAATTTCATCTTTATTGAAAAGTATCTTCAGATTCAGATTAACCTACCTTTCTTGAGCTGTTAGGTTTTCCAACTCCGGAATCCAACACCAATGTTCCTCTGGATTTATCGTAATAAATATCTGCGTAAAGTAAACCCACGCAACGAAAAAGGCAAACGGTATCATCATCAGAAACAATAGTTTCTGATACGTTCCGAATTCTCCTATATGCGGTAGTAAGTCGTCAAATTCAAACGTCGCATCGTCCTTAGTTTTATTGCTTTTCGTCGTATCGCTTTGTTTATTATTGTTTTGCGAGTCGGCCACGAATCCCTTGTCGGTATATGCCGTCGTTAATGTAGGTACGATCTTATTTCCCCCACTAGCTCCGGTTCCTGCTCCGGGTACGTTTTTCTCTTGTGGCGGCATATTCATTCGAGTTGTGAAAGTAAGGTCGACGATATTCTTATTTGATAATCGCACTAATTTTAAACACGGCACGTTAATCCGAAAATTCAATTTATGTAAGGACGAAGACGTTCAATTCGGTTAGGCTAGCTCTAGCGGCAAATCCTAACCGTCGATGACTACTGACTGGGTCGTTAAAACTAAGCTGTCCATTAAAGATTACAGTGTTTTTATACGATATTGCAAAGGCCACACAGTCTTTTCGGTTTCCCTCCTACTTCCATACGCGCACCGACACCCGGGTCTGCACTTTTGTTTACATCTCGCGGGGCTTTCTTGTACATTAACGCCGTGTTTGTTTTGCGAATTGAACGCGCTACCGTGTTAAAGATGAGCAATTCTAGATTTCCTAATTGAACTTGGGAAATAACGAGACATATCAGTTGGGTGCCTTCTAATGAGTCATTTCCTGCGCCCAATGTGCGAGGATGTAAATTTCGGTTTATTTTAATTCACACTAATCATTCATGACTATGTAACACGATCTCAGTATACAATATATAAGCGTTGCGTTAGAAAATTTGGCGTTAGCATCAAACAAAACCAAAGATAAAATGGGTATTCTTATTTAATAAGGTAAATAATGTTAACCGGGTAGCAGGGTAGGCGATAACAAATGGTGCAACGCTTCGTCCTCTTCGTCCCCAGAGGGATTTTTATATGTAAAACCGGTGAAAATAAATCGTCATGCAAATAGAAACGCAAAAAAAAACAATAGCTTCGGAAGGAATTAACTTATGTCAAACGCCACAGTATTTATAAATAAGTATTCCTGTTTTTTAAAACATTATAAATTCGAGTTGACAAAGGAAATTCATAAAATAAACTGTGTGTTTAGGACAATATGATGAGTGGTAAATTAAAAGTAAATTATATTCTTTGGCCCAACCCCGTTCTCACGCCAAAGTGCGGAACCTGCGCAAGGATGACGAATGGGATTTCGTCTAAACTTCCACACATTCGTCGTTTATATAATTGGAAATCCGAGAAACCATCTCTTCGCGCAAACATGGTAACTATCTAACTACATATCTAATTTTACACTCAGTAGTGACAACTGGCTTCTCAACATGAGAAGGTAACTTATTGTAATATGTCAAACATTGAAAATGTCAAAACAATTAACCGATAAAATGCCAGTACAGGCCCATGGTTTATTGTTGGAATTACCACACCCAACAAGGGCAACGAAAGGGGTACAAGCATTAAAAACGGCCTCGACTCGGCGTCGCGCCGTCAGCGTCCTTCCGAATATTAAATCCACCTTCATCGCTTATGCGTCGCAGATCTCATTGCGAACCGTCACAATCGTTGCTATGCGTCAAGTCATGCCCCATCTAAGAAACACCGGTTAACAATCAAATCAACGAGACGATCGCAATAGGGTCGGTATTGCTCAATTAATCTATCAGGTAACCAAATAAGTTCGTGCAGTTTTTGATGGTAAAATATAAATATTTATTAAGAATCAATAATACACTAGTATTCATCGAAGTAATTACCGTCAATGACCTTTTGCTAACGTGAGAACTCTATGGATTTTGAATCGAAACCGACTGCATTTATTACATCAACTCGAGTTTTGGGTTGATTATGCTTCGTACAGCTGTCAAGAGGCAAAAGAGGCGGTAATCACTTGACGAAATGTCAGGACAATATGGAGGATGTGGTAACGTTTTCCAGCCAAGATCAGAAAATATTTCCCGGGTCACGTTTGCGATACGCGGCCTGGCGTTATCCTGTAAGAATACCACTTTCTTTCGATTGATCAGAGAAGACTGTTTTTGGATGAATGCTGCTTGTACTTGCTGAAGCTGTACAGAATACAAGTTAGCAGTGATGGTTTGACTCCTTCCAAAAACCAAGAATGGACAATTCCTTTTGTTGTCCGCCAAACACACAATAAAATCTTGTTTGGGTGCAACGAAGCTTTGGGAGTATGTGGTACCAAATCAGTAGGCGATAACCAATGACACGAACGTTTAGAATTTGAGTAGAATATGCAATTTTCGTCGCAGGTTAATAACCGATCAAGAATTTGTTCATTATAGTTGCGTGAAATGTTTGTCGAACAAATAGCAAGACGACATAACTTGTTATCATTTGACAATTCATGTGGGACCCATGAACAATTTAAAAAGTATTCATGGCACTTTATGCAAAAACCGCACAAACTTATTTGGTTACCTGATATCTTGGACAACACGTCGACTGTCAGTCCTGCTCGAAGGCCTGCTATGTAGTTATGTGGGTTTATGATAGGTAGTCGTGTCATACATAAAGTTACAAGAACAAATGCAAGATTATTACCAAATATTTAACCAAGTCTACATGAAAAGTAGAGAGAGCACTGGATATTCATTTTCAACGTGATATTGGAAATGATATAAATGTCAGCAGCGGTGGCTGGTACTGGCGTTTTGGGTGGGCAGTCGCAAAGACATCGCTCATCCATGCGGCGTGGTGCTGCCTCTCTAACAGCGTAGAAGCCATAGGAAATCGCACGAAGCACCACTATTTTCGCTACTGCCCACCCAAAACACCATCACCAGCCACCGCTGAATGCCAGAGTATTTTAATCAGAAACTATTTTCAACAACTATTAGACAATGATAATGTTGATTAATTTTATAGAGGAAAGCAATAAATCTTTTTTCAAACCTGTTTTTATTTGTACCATTCACGAACGGAGCTTTTATGCTGATCGACTCATCCTTTCATTGCAGCTGCTAGTACGCGCTCCAAATGTTTAAACCACGTACCTGAAATGGACCGATCTATATTGTTCGTGTAATGTGTGAACAAGACACAACCAGTGACACGACATAAAATAGGTCAGTCTGAACCCACTTAACAAATTGAGGGTTCCTGTAACGTGTAGGTAATGATAAATTAGTCGAGTTGTGGTCGCGGGTCGTATCCGAACTCGTGATGTGAACATAGGTTTTTAGTTAGACGTCTAAGCATATGCCTGCGCTATCTGCGCGAAGAAAACGAATGCGATTGTATGTAATTTGTTTATTCTTTATTGAACGAAAACTATGTCATTGAATAAAAGTTAAATAATCGGACATTTATGTAGTGATCTTTAGTCACGAGAGACAAATTTACGAAGGCCTTCAATTAAATATTTGCATGTATTTTTAAGGAAAAAAAACAGGTGTTATAAAAACGCAATTATTAATTTGAAACAAGATGGATTGGTCAAAATTTGACCGTGATACCGAACACAAGTAATTTGTTTATAAGACTTTGTTTGCATATATCCTTATTCAAAGCTATCAAAATGTGTAATAATGGTCAGCCGCTGCGGTGTCTATACACATCAATAAATAAAACTGAACAGTAAATAACTTATCAATGCATGGAATTCTAGATATAATATGTGAAGTTCATTTTCTTAAAATAACCACCACAGACTAGCGCACGAAGTCAAGTGACCAAGTTAGCAACAAGTTAATTCTTACCAAAATATTTGACAACAAACATTTAATTCTTATTATTGGACTATTATATTAGCGCCTTATCACTTAAACTAGGAAAATACCCAATTACATGAACCAGATTCTACTAACTCGTAAACAGGTTTAAAGCAGTTTATAGCCACTGTGTTAATCTAATACTCATATGTCTTTTGTGCGAATACTATCTAAATAATCAATGCGTATTGTATTGAATATTTGGCAGGTACACACGATATTTCACAATGTAAAGCTATTTTTGCATGTAGTTCTAATTTATCGTGTAAACTGTTTATTGTAGAGATCAATAGCAACATAGAAACGCTTGAATTTTCTGAATTGTGTCCATAAAAAATTAACACAAATAATTAATTTCTTATTTATGCAATAGCAGATATTTCAGAACAAACATTTTGGTGAATAACATTAAATTATTTGCAAAATAGTTCATTTAAATTGTATACAGCAATTTGTGTTGTATTGGACATAGGTACGTACATCGCAGAAAGGGGAAACATAATTTAAATTTTGTATGTAATGTTTTTGAGAGTTGAGAAACTGAGAAGGAGTCTGCTTCTGATCACTAATTACTTCAACCTACTAGTTTAGCAAAAGATGTACTATATGTAGACATTGTTTGATGCAGTACAGATTTTCTCTACAAAAATAAAATGATCCTTAATAGTTTACGACAGATACTTTACGTTTGCATCGAATGCTAGAATTACAAATAACATGTTCCATTAAAAGGAATTAGTTTATTAAGGTTAAAGATACGTGGTTTATCAATATTCTATTTATAAACATCTGTACAAACGCCTAGTGATCCTTTTGATGAAATTTAACACGAAGGACCTCATATTTTCTGAAATACTATACCGAAACTAATATAAATGCCTTAATTTTGATACATATAATTGTAAATATTTGAAAAACATACAATAATTTAGAAACAGGAACTCGAATGCAAATTGTCTCTAGCTAACCTGTAGAATTCCTTAAACCGAGCAATAAAAACTACAATAAAACAGTTAGTAACGATAGTTACCGATATTAGACAAAGATAGCGTAAACTGAAAATATATTATCTGATTTGGTCATAGACAGCCAACTTCTGAAATCTCTACTTGTTTTCCTATACACTTATAATTGACTGTTTAAGTGACATACCCTGCATATAAAAATTAAAAGTCTGTTCGAAACAATTTGAATCTGTAGTTCAGAGTGATGACAAGTTTTTGAACAATGTAAATATTTCTGGACTTCCGGTATACACTTTTTCTCAATCTGGATGTTATTGTAGAATTTCAAACTAAGCTCTGTAATGGTAAGAGACTAAGAATGAAAGCTCTCCAGGGAAACTTATTTGCAACTACAGTACCAATTGTTGGTGTTCATACTACAAATTCCTCTTAGAGTGACTAGACTAAAGGTTTGTTTCGCCGTGATATTTTCATAACGTGCAACACGTCAAGCAAGAAGCGGTATTCTATTAGTTAAGTACGAGGGATGCCCGATTACTAAGGTACGTTTGCGCCGTTACACCGCCTACGTCGCTCCGATCAGATTGAAACTTGCACGCATATGTACTGCATAGGTGGCTATTGCCATTGCCTTAGGTTCAGTACATCGTGTGCAGTGACAGTCGTACAATGTCAGTTCCGATCGAAACATACTCCAAGTTTGAAATGCGAGCGGTCATTCGTTTTTATCATGCAAATAATGAAATACCTACCGAAAATCATTTAAAAAAATACTGAAGACTTACGGAAAAGGCGTTATGAATCGAAAACAAGTTAGTATTTGGTGTAAACAGTTCAAAAGTGGACACACATAGTCCAGACCTAGCTCCTTCTGATTTTCTTTCGTTTGGGCCGTTGAAAGCTTATTTGTCGAGCAAAAGACGACGACGAAGTTCAAGAGGAAGTACGGCAGTATTTCACAAATTTGGATCGCACCTTTAGCGAAGAGGGTTTACAGATGCTTGTGCCTCGCTGGCATAAGTGCCATAACATTGGCGGCGATTATGTTGAAAAGTAGCTAACGGTTCACGCTTTTACTTAGTGTATGTTTGATTTCTATGAATAAAGTAGTCTGTCTGTATTTCACAAATGTACTTTAGTAACTGGACACCCTTCGTATTAGCCCGCTTCCCTGTTAGCTTCACACTGTGTCCCTGATATACGGAAATCATCTAACTCTCTGGTGATTCTGCCACCTGGAGGCACACGCGCTGATGTTTTTTACAAATAAAAAAAAGTTTCCTGAACAAACATTAATGGTAAAATTGTCTTTGTATTGTAATAACATTAAGATATTAAATTAGCAATTACATTTTATAAAGTTTGAACAAAAGAACTGATGGTTTTTCTTAGAAACAATTGTACCAAATCTAAAAATACATACAAGCGAGCGAGAGTTTACAATGAATGTACCCAAACTCACCAAAACTAAAAGATATATCAATGATATAACGGCATGAGTTATATTTATTTTTGTGAATTTTAAGCACTGAACTGTGTGTGTATTTACTTACTTGAATCTAGAAGGTCCTCGTTACAAATTACGAGATAGTAATAGAAATCACAGGAAATATCGCATGTATTTTACCTTAGACTTACACAGTTTTTCAGCTATAATTGGTAAGTTACATCCATATGCACGTATAAAGAAACGTTATTGTGAGCCATTGACATTAGAAATGTGATGAACGTCTATTGAGAAAATGAATCAAACACAATCTGCAAAAGTGATTATCTTTACCTAATGTGAATTTAATACACACAGAGACTCTGTTAATTATTATACCAATCTCTCATGCGCTATTATTATTCGAAGGTCGATTACAATATACTTCATAATATGAATCCTAAAAATAAGAGTTGTTTACAACCAGATCTTTCCTAGAACATATTCATAAATTTAACTAATGATAAATATTAAGCCAAAATAGATACCAATCAAAGGAGTGAAATAGAATACAAATAACACCCCATTATTACTTACAAAATTTTTGTAATGTAACTTTATAAAATTCCATGGATCACAGTAGTATTTAAAAGGAAATTATTATTACATTATACAAGTTTTATTTATCGATCTTTATTAATAATCAAGGTAAGGTAATGTGCTTATAGGTATTTACTTTCAATCTTCCATATGTGCAACTGATGACAATGACTGTATGCAAAAATCAAGTGCCCCTGAAATGTTTGTTAATCATCTAATTATAAAATATTATGTTATGTTACATCATGCATTTATATTATACTGTGTACAGAAAAAATGTATTTAGTAGTTTTTAACATGCGATATTTTGATGATATTAAATAGAACAGAACAACATGTCCGATTGATGCATCAAGAGAGAAATTTTTCCCAATATTGACAAATGCTGTACGTGTGTATACGAGGGGTGATTGATATGTACCTACCCGTATTGAGCAAGAAAAATTTTTCTTTGATTTATCCTTCAATATAGTTGCCTTTCCATCGAGTCATTTTTCCTTGTTTGGGAACAGGAAGAACTCGCAAGGGGGCTCAATCTAGAGAAAACGGCAGATTCGGCAGCAAGTTCTTAGCCCTGTTTCACCAATTTCGCCGCAGCAGTTCCATCCAATATAAACTGTTGCCAAAAATACTTTTTTCTTCGTTTTGGATGATGGAAATAACATTGATAATAAAGTAGATAGATTGAAGTTTTATTTCACCAAATATTTTATTACTTGAAGCTTCTACTTCTACTGCAGAGAAATTCAAAGTCGAACTTGCTGGCTGGTTATAAAAAATCTTGGCGCGTATTCTTCACGAATATAGTCAAATAAACTTCTAGGTTCTTATGTTATGCATGTATTGTATATCACTGAAACGAATAGTTATTCTAGTATGCATAAAGGTATTTTTTCAGTTTCCAAAAGTATACTAATTTTTCTAATAGAATTTTCTTCATCCATATGATTAAAATTTAGAGAAAGCTTTTAACTATTAGCAGGGTTTGTCCGGGTAAATTTTTATACCATTTTTGGCTGTTAGGTCATCTCACTATAAGACGGAATAAAATTGAAATTGCATTTGCATTTTTAAAATAGGGAATTGGGAATGTCCGGTTGGATTTCTTAATACGTGCGGTAGTTGTTCATAATTTTTTTTTAATTGACAAGAAATTACAATTATCAATTTTCAAATTTTGAAAAAAAACGTGCAGTTTCTCGTACACATCAAATTTTATCAACAACAAAACAATATTCGTTCCGCACATATCAAATAATCTATCGCTTCAAAAGAATGTGTGGTATTGAGGAGAAAAGAAAAAGAACAAACTAAAAAACAGCTTGTCCAGGAACGCAATCGTAACAATTTGGGTTTAATGGTAGACAAATCTCGTCAAGTTAGTGGCAATGCCACTGACGGAAATACCGTAAGATAATTTTTCAGGAACTACACTTGCACATCTGAAATAGCAAGAGTTGAAGAAGATTAAATAAAAAGATCATACCATTACAGGCGCATGGTTTACTGCTGGAATCACCATTCTAGCAAAAACAATGAAAGGGGTACAAGCGTTAAAGACGGACTCGATTTTCTGCCTACCAGGCGTCACCAGCGTCTCTCCGAATGCTAAACCCACATTCATCGCTAATGCGTCGCCGAACTTATTGCGAAATGTCCCAGCCGCTTGCTTGCGCCACGACATACACCACTATTGACCCTGTTGCATTTGTCTTGGTGGCTTTTGTTTGACCGGTGTCCCCTAGATGGACCCCTTTCATTGTTTTTGCTAGTATGGTGATTCCAGCAATAAACCATGCGCATGTAATGGCTTTTTTCGGTTAATTGTTTTGGCACTTTTGTTTCTTAAAAAGATCATACGGCAAACTATGTCTTGTGGTAGAAAAATAAATGCAACAAATGGTGCATACACACACGCTGCAGCTGAGCTTTATGTAGCCAGGTGTGATTGGTACTACAGTGTCCTCCACACTTCACAAATTCCCAAATAAAGTCAGTTCCTTTTGATCCATTCGGGATATAACAAGTTGGTTTTCGTCCAACCCACATAGCACCGGTGTGCTATGCCGGTTCATTCTCATCCGTCCGGACATAACGTGAGTTATGTCGTCTGCCCAGGACACACAAAGTTCGTCTTCGTCCGACCAGGACAAGGCAACGACCTCTCCTCTTCGTCCATCCAGGACAGAACAAAACCGTTCGTCTTCGTCCGATCGACAATGTAGATCTCACAAGTACCAACCCTAAGTCGTTAATGCAAGGCTCACGTACTCACACATGGCTGCTGAGTATTTTAACTCACCTATCCTTCTAAATTCTTTCTATTTTTATTTTAACTTTTACTTAATATCAACATCGGAAGTGACCCAGCCCGTAGTGTTGCAATAGTGATTAAGTTATTGCATTAGTCCTTTGCGTTTATTCATTATTTATTTCAGTGTTTAATTTGATTTTAATTAAATATACTTTTGGGGCACTTCTACTGTTTTAATGTAATGTTAATGTACAAGATTCTCTAACCTTATTAATGTTTGTTTTATGTGGGGCATTGTTTATCGCCTTTGTATTTTATTTTCCACACAAGTAATAACCCAAATTATTAAACACTAATTATTTTCACCTCAACGTATCATCCCAACGTTATTTGTAATAAGGTGTAAAGAAATAGTCGAAATAAATAGATGAGAAAATAAATACAGTATATAAATATTTAGTTACATTTTGGTAGTAGAACAGACTTTTTATTTATCTTTTAATTATTAGCGCAATAAGAGTTTAGATTTAGTTTTTAATTAACTGTAAAAATATCTAAACGGCGTTGTTATTATTGAACACAGAAACGTTACAATATCTTTGTATACAATTACGAGTAGTTTAGTCTATTTATAGATGTACCTATTATAGCTTCGTCCCAACACGCGATTCTCGTGCCGTTCGCATATCGTGTTTCAATTCATGTATTTACTACTAGGCGTACGTATTGCGATGATAGTGTTGTTGCAATGTACTTTAACGCATGCGTACAATTTATGGTTTTCAGGGATGTTGGAACAAAACTTATATATTAGCCTGTACCTATGTTGAAGCAGAACAGCAGAAATACTATGAATACGTTGCCTCTAGGTACTATCTCTCACACATTATACTTACATCATTATGAAGTTTCCAACAACGGCTGACAATATAATTTTACTTGAATGTGTTGCGTATTGACTATTGCTAACACATTTTCTTACAACCATTTGACCATGACAAATATTTCGAAAAGTATTAATATAATATTAGGTCTGTCGCGATTTTTTGTATTTCTCCTGAAGTTAATTATTATTATTATAATTATTATTATTAGAAAAGCAGCTGCTTTTCTAATAATAATTTAAAAGCAAACGTAATGCTTACTACTTTTTAACAAAGCTTGACATTTTTGTATCAGTTTAGCTAGACCTTTCTCTTTACAACAAGAATTCCTGACTTACACATTGATTGCAATATATTACTATAAAAAAACTATATCCTTGATATACACACGCTTAAGTATTTCCATACAACCTTATGCAGAGTACAAAAAAATTAAAACAGCAGAACGTTTATAACGCTATGGTATATAATTTGGATTTAACTGGATGAACTTCCAGTTCATAAAAGGTTAAATATTACGTCTCATTGCCAATGCCACATGCTTTTGGAACTGTATAAGAAGCCTTTTTACTTTACATATTTCACGCGTACACCAGACATCTATATATTTAGTTGATGACATTTTTTAATGAAAGTGTAAAATTATCACTTTGTTACACATTTCGTGTACAACTAAATGACGTTCACCAACTGGAAAATATTGGCCATGGTCAACATGACAAATTCTAATACGGTATAATTTCATTTTGATACAGTAACGTTCTACATTTTTTTTTAATTTTAATTTCATAAAAATAATCGTTGAATTTATTGAGATTGGTACATTTCTAATACGTAATATACGAGGGACGTCCGGTTACTATGGTACATTTATGAATTACAGACTACTTTATTTATAGAAATCAAACATACGCTAAGTAAAAGCGTGAACTGTTAGCTACTTTTCAACATAATCGCCGCCAATATTAAGGCACTTATCCCAGCGAGACACAAGAATTAATGCCTTATATTTTCGCTCATGATTACCGCCTGATTTTCGGCTCAATACTTTCTTCTTTTATATGAATGATATCCTTTATAGTTGATTTCATTTTCCTGAAAAAATCGTTTCAAAATTCCTATTGCACAAGAAGTTACGGATTTTGGTGGCGAAGATGCTATTCTGTTTCTGTTCTGTTCTGTTCGAGTCATTAAACACAACAGGATTTTAAACATTTCCTCAATACATGAATAGCCTTCTCAGCTAATTAATATGAAAATGAGCCTTTAGTAATAATAAAAAATATATAACACATGAATGTATTTCAATATTATCAGTACGATCATATTTACTCCTACATGCACTGTAGTCTACGCACAACCTTGCGTAACTTAGTAATTATTACTATAGCGTTGCACTAACTACACAAAAGCAAATATTTTTGGCGGCGCAAACCTTGAAAATCCTGTATCTACTTGAACAAAGTAATCACGGCGAAGTATAAAGCAGCACCAACAGTTTTCTTGCAGGAAAACGTACTCGTTGTAGTTTACCAAACGGAAGATAAAATCAAGCAAGTTTATAAATTAATAAGCATTGTTTGAATTATTCTGTCAACTCTTCTAAAAAAGCTATGCGAGCTTTAATATTTCAAGTTTGAACAATGCATTATCGCAAATAATTTAAAAAATGTTGGGTGGCGTTATTCAGCCAGAAAGTAGGTCTAATATTTTGCAAGAAAGGTGAATGTATGCAATTATCAGACAGTATTACATATATTAATTTGAAAGTTACCCAACTGTGTCAAGATCTAAAATATTCTGTCATTGATACTGACACTGTGTTTATTGAGATAAATTGATAGAGCTTCTGGTGTGTTAACACCTTACCAGCTTTCAGTACACGCTACCGCATAATATAGTTTAAAACGGCATCCACTTATCAGAAGGTTGAAGTCTTACCATCATAAGTCTATTAAAATTATGGGGGTTTAAAGACCTCTTTTCCTCTTTTTATATTTTCTTATGACTTTTGAAATGCCTACCTCGATTATTTTCAAGATATTTCTAGACATAATCCTTAACTATTACTATTCAGTCAAACAAGAACAAAAACCCGTGCATTTTATCCATCCATTTTTTTTCTATCTATCAATTAACATTCAATTAATTCAATACGTTCAAGGTAACTATGCGAAATCAGCCTCACACATTAGGATTATTACGTGTGTGAATGTACTTAATAGTGTAGTGTTATTGGAATATATTCGATATCCAAATATTGGACGAAGAGAATGTGTTCTGGCATTGCGTGACTATTCTTTCTGTGGTGTTATTGAAGTGCGATGACAATGACATAAAAAATGACACTGTTTTCTCAATTATGGGCGCAGTATCCAGGTATCTGCAAAATGGTCTGTAAAGGTTATTGGTTTTCTTTTATTTACATAAAGCCAAATACCGGAAGATTGCTTTTGTGGACCAGATAGAAATAATAAACGCTAAACTCGCATAACACATTCTCGTAACGCTATGAATTCCATTTTACCGGTTTGTAAATGATTTTTTAATTTGAACACATTAATTTTTTTTAAATGCATATGAGGCCAGATTTATGAAGACAAAAGATCCCGTACGCAGTCACGATTGTTTTTAAGGCAGTAATTAAATAAAGCACACTGCTTTTTTTTATTATCCATTATTTGCCAATAATAATACCAGTTTGTTTCTTTTTATTGACCTTTAGTATAAATTGGAATTTTATAGGAATTCTAGTCGTGCCTGTATTTTCTTTTCTTATTTTGCTTTACTGTTTTAATATACTATGTTCCAATGAGCATGTTTATTGTTTTAATTTCATTGTATCGCCCCTACATATATTCAAATATTTAAGCCTAAGAACGGATATCAGAATCAAAACAATGATATTTTGACAGCGTCAAACAAAAGTAAAACGTAAATTCCTGCTAATATACAGATTTGTTTGATTTTATTTTCCATATTCGTCCATTGGAGACAATGCCTAATAGACTAACTGAATGCGTAAGAAACAGAGGAGGATAGACGCATTATTAGTGGCCCTATGAATTGTTAATATTTCCTGAAAGTTTTATTATATTATATGACCGTGTGGTGGGTGTTCGTTTATTTATGGCGGCCCATATACGTATGTATTGTATGTTCGTCCACGTATTTAATCAGATTTCAAAATATAATAAACTAATTAATAATAATCAACCTATACTTATACTTTATTATTGCGCAAAACGTATTCCTATATGCATGTAGATATTTCCTAATTTTCTTTGCACACCTGCTTCATACGCCACTTTATTGTAGGTCAGGAATCATTGTGCAAATATTATTATTAAAAATTATGTTTATTAACAAATGCATTATTAGTAACATAATGCAAACTATACTTTATTCTTTAACGTATTCTTATTTTTGTAGGTTGTGACCAACCAAGCATGGAAGTATAAGATAGCAGTTCTAGAGCATAATTGTTAAATCTATTTCTTTTTTTACCAGCGGTAATTGCACCATGAAGTAAATACCTGTAGTGAGATTATGTGATTGTCTACCTAAGATGGTCGTTTATGTAGGTCTTACTATGCTGCCTTAGTGAAACCCGTCTCAAGTTACAATGTAATATAAGTTAGTCCGAGTAAAGCTTAAGAATGTGGAATGTGTTTTTTTTTAATAATATATACTTGTTATTTATATATTTTTATTATGTAAATTCTATTAGAGCTTTACTGCGTAAAATATAAGGCGTCATCCATAAAGTATTTGACATAATAGATATAAACAAAATACTTAATAATTTCGTTTACTGTTAAGTATTCTTCCTTATACCGAATTTGGAATGGAACAATGTGGTAAATTATATTTAAGTACATTTCTACAGCAGGATTATGTTGAAATACATTTGCATATGTCCCTGATGATACGTCTCCTACAAAGGAGTTATACGTTATAGCCGACTGCACCGAGAAGATCAAATTCTCGTTTTATATCTCGTGTCTATTAACTGGTCATGACTGGCAATAACTTTCCTGTCTTTCGTACGAATGTTACTGCGGAAAAGAATGTTAATAACATGGTATTTTATAGCTTATAAATTTTTATAGTGGTGAGTGATTTAAGCAGGTATACTCATACAGGAAATCCAAGTAGTGCACTGGTATACGAGGTGTGCAAATTAAGCAATGAGACTGACAACGTAGCGTCATTTAGTTGTCGCTTTTCCGTGAAAGACATTAATTTCTAGCAACGGTGTGCTATCAGGTTTTGCTTCAGACTTGAGCAAAGTGCAACAGAAACTTTTGCAAAACTTCAGCAGTCCTACAGAGACAGTGTTTTGAAGAAAACCCAGGTTTTTCAGTGGTTTAAGGCATTTTCAGAAGGAAGAGAGTCGATGGGAGGTGAGCCACGCAGCAGAACGCCTTCAACTGCAAGAACCGATGGCAATGAAGGTTCCAAAAAACCTTTCACAGGAACAAAAGGACATCGGGAGAGAAAGGTGCCTTGACTTTTTGGAATCGATTGAAAATAATGAAATTTTTTTGGA
>JARFOC010000226.1:82481-94393 GCA_031763485.1 Osmoderma eremita | reverse complement strand
ACATCATTTTGGGACACTCGAAAACATTCAAACGGCTGTAACCGACCGGCTAAAGGCGATTCCAATATCCGAGTTCCTGCGCCGCTATGAGGAATGGAAGAACCGTTTCCAACGCTGTGTGGCTTCCCAAGGGAGTTATTATGAGGGAAACAACGTTCAATTGTCATTATGTTCAAATAAAAATATTTGAAAATATCAGTCTCATTACTTAATTTACATACCTCGTATGTTAGATGTATGTCGAAAGGAATTAGTTTTTGGTTTGTCAGTTTAGTTCCCTCAGATGCGACAAATAATTTGCCGCAGAAGTAGTAATTGTTTAATACAAAGCAGTTTATGACGAGTCACAGGATCACCAGAACTTGTTATTTTGTTGGAAAAAAATTTTCAACCAAAATAAGTCAATTAAAAGATACCATTACAATCTTAATGAGTAAATGACTCTAGATACATATTTGAGCAAATCATCCTCTGTAGAAACTACAAATGAAGAAATAATGTTAGACTAGTATCTTTGATTAAGGTTCGGACAACTAGTGTTATTCCATTTATTAGATACGAAATACGTATCTATAGTTATCTTCATTAAAGTGGTAAGGGTATTTCCTCATTTAGTTTTACTATTTCAAGCCATATTTGAAAGACGATATCCGATAAATGGCGACCGTCTAGCTTTCTCAGTTTGTAAGTTTTGTATAATTTTTTCCATCATCTCCCTACCGATTTGAACCATCTGCGCTCGAATAACGTTCTTCGGCTTTCTTTGTGGGAGCCGTTTGACTTAAGCCTCCAGCAACACTTTAGCCTTTCGACATTTTGTATTTAATCCCCATTTCTTCTGCCCATGTACTATACCACCCAATCTGTACAGGTCGTTGGCTGGTTGTTCTATATAATCCTCCAGGTTCATCTTTGGTTTCTCAAACATAAGCTGCCTTCTAGGATCTAAGGTCTCGCATACACACACTGTGTGATATGCAGTCTTTATTGATGCTTCACACAGTCTGCAGTCTGCAGTCTGGGCTTCAATATCAACCCCAATTTTTCTGTAGGTGTCCTTTCAATACACAACATCCCGTTAGCAGACCTACCACTATACGAAGCTGATTCCTACTAGCATTTAGTAGGAATCAGTCTTCTTTATGGATAGCTTCTTAATGATGATTTACCTTCCATTATACTGCATTTGACTCGGATATTCCCAGAGTAACTCAATTCAAAGACCATGGAGTACGTTTTGATGCCCATTTAACTTTCTCTCTTCACATTGCCCACGTATCTTCCTCCGCTTCTAAAACATTGGGTTTCATTATACGATCTTGCAAAATTTTTACTAATTTATTCACACTTAAGGTTCTGTACTTCGCACTAGTAGATCAAAATTGGAGTACGCTTCCGTCGTATGGTATCCACATTATCTGCATCAACGATTTACTCTTGAGCGCGTTCAGAAAAGGTTTTTGAAATATACTTCCTTTAAGATTGATGAAGCTTATCCAATTCGTGGTACTGATTACTCCAGTTTGTTTGATAGACAAAACATTCTTCCACTATTACAACGAAGAGATGAAGAACTGAATAGATGAAGAGATGAAGGTTTTACCATGGCTTTGACTGATTATATTATTCCAATATTCTTTCCACTCCCAGTGGTCTGATTTCGTCTTCCTCTTCCGGATTCTCCTTTTTCGCATCATTAGTCATCTGGCTTTCGTCTGCAATCTTGGATTTTTCTGAATCTTTGCGACGTGGGGAGTTTCCCAATTTCCTGTATTAAGTACCAGAAAATAGCTTCCCCTATCAGTTTGCTGCAATTTAAGCGGTTGCTCTGGAGTAATGTTTTATGTGCTGTCATAACCTCCAAGACAGATATATCTTGTTCTGAAGTATCAGTAGAAGAGGGGTCCTCCTCGGAGTTAGACCCCTAGAAACTATCCGTAAGAGGGAAAGACAACTACGGAGACCTTTGGACAGGTGTTAGGCTAAATACCCCGAGAGGTCACCCAGCATCAGAGGCTCCGCTAGCTAACACCTTTTACACCCGGTGTCATGCATTCTTCGGGGCGGGTCACGTAACACCGTTGGATTGCGATACCTGTAACTCTAGGTCTTATAACAGGTTATTCCCATCTGAGTCCCATGAAACCTAGTTCTTTTTAACGAGTTTAATACTCCTCTTCTTCATTCTGGCTTTGGACAGGTATTGGCGTTACGTTCTTCAGTGCGTCCAGAGTTCGAGACTTTGTTTCGTGCATATGTGATTCGAGGTAGCCCCACATAGAAAACTCCCCAGGGACACAAAACCGACTGGCCATAGAACATGAACGAATCAGAGGATGAGCCTCAAAGAGAATAATGGTAGCACAATTGTTATCGATGTGGAAGCAGTGTTAGAAGATTTATCCTTCTTATACGAAATTCAGGAGTAAAGAAATTCTCAATCATGGAGACATAACGAGTGGAAGTAACTGTAACGATCTCGCCGTCCTCTTGAAAGAAGTACAGACCAATAATTCCACGTAGATAGCTGGGGAGTGTGCGTAGTCATTGGTTCAAACGTCGACGGTTTTGAAGGGTTAAATAACGGCAATTTTGTTTATCAGCAGCTCCGTTTAGGTAAAAGTGGGCTTCATCGATAATCATGACTTTTGCGTTGTCATCCATAGCCGCATAGTGACTTAACTACTAAATGCCAAGCCCGAATGATTCAATTGCTTCAGTCCACACCTGCCCACCTTTTCTGTAAGACGCATACTAGTCATTCGAAAACCATCCAGACTTCTCTGACGCACCCTGTATAAAATGATCACGTTTTATAAATTGTCATATATGGAGCAAATACAATCTTTTTCACGCTCTACATGGGTTTTAAGGGTCATGCAAAGCACATACGTACATACAGAGATTTATGTAGTACATTAGAGATTCAGCAACACCCAGATCTGCAACCGTTTCGTGAGATAGATCTCATAAAATAAGTTGATAGATTACATCGTTTAAGGTTGATGTGTAATACTACCACAATCTTATTCATTACAAATAGATTAATGTAAAACTATAATTACTAGTGTAGTGTTTTCAATACATTCATCTCTTGAAGGCTAGATATATCGTGGTTGAGACATCTTAGAATCTCGTTACATTCGCCACGATTAATTAATCGATATTAAAGACGTAATAAAATTTTAATTGCTTAACAAACTGGACATTTAAGTGATGAAAACGTAAGTATGTATAGTTGAAAGTCCAAGCAACTCTCAATATTTTCCTTCTTTCGATTTAGTCAGATGACTTAGAAAGAGAGTACCTACCTACCATTTTGGATACGAAATCTGATATGTAAGAAAGCATAGGTTTTATCTATAGCATTCACTTATCTGTTTACTAAACCCGCAAACTATTATGAATTTTTCTTGTTCTAAAAGCCATTATTTTAGAAGTATGTTCTATTTTTCCTGGAATTAGTTGAATCACTGTAATGTTCCCGATATGATACATTACAACATTACCATGATTTGACTGAAATAGATTGTCCTAAAGAAAAACCTATACGTACTTATCTATATATATGTTTCTGGAATTTGTATAATAATATTAGGAAAATGCGTATTTAAATGGAAGAAGATAATACAACCCATATTTCTATAATAATAATTCTCTAAATGATCCAAAGCCATTCACCGTTGACCGCTTCCGGCAAAAATACAAACAACAGAGTACACATATTATGGAATTTACCCAGTTACGGCAGAGTTCTTTTTATTCATTACAAATGATATTCATTATCATCGCATTATATTAAAATTAATTTAATTAAAAATTAATAACATGATAATGTTATAATTTGGAAGAAAGATTTAATTCTATTATGAATCGGCAAAAGACAAAACTAAAACATTAGTACATCTATAATACTACATATATACCAGAAAAAAAACTGCAAAACAAAATAGTAGGCATACTAATACATTAATTTTTTAAGTAAAGTAATTTTAAACACACTGTTCGGGCTACTCCTCCCGCACAAAGTATTAATTAATTTGGGACGACACATGTTTCGGGAATACGTGGATTCCCATTATCAAGTCGAATAAACGAATTTTGTTGAAGTCAGTTTAGTTTTAAATCAATTTTTAAATTCACAATACTTTAGTAGTCACCTTGCATATCTGTAGCAAAATACTAATTAATATTTACAATGTAAAAAATGTACAAAAGATTAACGGAATAGATACATTCGTAATGAATGACCAATCTATATAATGAACGACAATCCAAAAAAAAAATAATTACAACATTATTATGACATTACCTCGAGAAAATCATTAAAAAAGTACTACTAAAGGCTAAACTTAACTGGCATCGAACTAATTAATACAAATTTAGTATTCGTGAACTAGGGCACACTATTAAGACCAATGGAATGAGAAGTATTTTTTTCTTCAATGGACGAACTTATGAAGGTTGCAGTTACAGATTATAACATTTTAGGCATGGAAAAGACTCTACTACGGCAAGGTTACTATCAAATAACTATCAAGAATGTTTACGAGAGCGTAGAGATTGACTTGTATATCCATTTTTCGCCAAGGAATCCCAAAAAAAGAGTCTGTTTTCATTTGCCAACATCAGAATTGTTGGTTTATGCGTTTTGAACTCATTTGTAAATAATCGATAATTTTAACCAATATTCTAAACTTGCACAAGCTGTCCAGGAATGAAGTTCCCTTTTTAAAATCAAATAATTTGGCAACCGTGCGATGTTACGGGTACAAGTTAGCGGTGTTCGATAGTGGATCGATGTGGATTATTTAGTAAAAACTGCTGATTGGTCAGATAAAGTTTCCGCATTCATTATTGCGGCTTACTTTAAGAGTAACGATTCTTACACGGTTGCAAAGAAGATTTTCAATACACTTCACCAATAGACGGGTGGAGGTGGCCTCCAGTAAAAATTGAATGAAATCGTGGATGCAGAAGTTTGGACAAATATCGTTAGCTGTAGATGTCAAAGACAAACCACCTGGTCGTCCAAGGACTGCACCTGCTGTATAGTATTGAGGCAGTGGGTACTGCGAGCCTAGTAATCAATCCGCAAAACAACGCGAGTATTTCATATGCGCAAATCGTCTGTGCACACAATTATGAACAGGGATTGGAAATTTCATGCATGCAATAGTGATCGTTATTGTACGACGCTCGGGAACCCCAGCTGCAGGAATTTGATAGGTTTAATCAGCATGCATGATTTCAGCGCATATACAGCCAGAGCATCTGGGGAAATCGCTAGCGGATTATTCCTCGAAACAGTTATATCCCGCTTTAGCGATCTAGTTTGGCCCGCTAGATCTCCAAACCTTTTGACTTCTTGTAGGAATATCTCAAAAGTAAAGTTTATGTTAATAAATCTCGTACTTGCGGCAGTTACATACGGGAGGAAATTAATGAAATATTACTTGAGCTGTATACGGCAGTTTTTAACCACACGAAGACGATTTTCAAAAAAGAGAAATGTAAGTTAAAATCATTGCTTATGGAGCGCTGCATGCACCCATCAATTGGGTGAAAATTTTAAGACTGCTGGCGGAACCGTATTGGTTAAAAGTCATTATTAATTTTTGTGCATATACGTATCAAAAACAATGAAAGGGGTACAAGCATTAAACACGGTCTACCGATCTCTATTTCGGCCATCCAGTTGGTTGGAGCGTTGATTTGTGTCCCCTAGATGGGGCATGTCGTGCACTTCTGAACGATCTGAGAGAGTTTGAAGAACAAATTATTAATTTTAATGATAATCCAAAATTATATATACTCGAAAATCTGTGCATATTGTGTTGCCATTAGAGATGCAGATGTGTATAAATTTTTAAATCGATAGAACGTTAGATAGTGTGTTAATTTGTTCTAGAAGATCGAGTTACATACCTACATACCCTCATACATAAAAGTCAAGTTAATATAAAGTTTTTAAAAAGTACTTAATTATATATGGCAATAAATTACCTATATAGTAACTTGCGTAGTAACAATGCGTATTATTTCATAATACATAGCTTACCTAGAGTGTATTGAGTATAGTTACCTTAGAAGTGAAAATGTTAAAAAGGTATGACGTTATGTTTACCCCTTAGGTACTCTTCGGCTGAGAATGTTTTAAATTGAATCATGGGCGGCGACAATATCCGCATCCGTGGATATGGTAGCCGCTCATGATTCAATTTAAAACATTCTTAGCCGAAGAGTACCTAAGGGGTAAACATAACGTCATCGAAGAGACGAAACTGGCCGATGCCACTATCCGCCCTCTAGTTATTAAACTTGTTTACTTCAGTATTTAGTTTTCAGACATTCAATCCCCATACAAACTTTTGATAATAACATAATTGATTTCGCTTTGCCTTAGTATTACCATGTATTACTAACCCAAGAATGTGTAATTTATTCTCATTAAGTGTCATTTGAACAATCACTTAAGTTAGCCGATATAGTGATATTAGTTAGTACTGCAGAAATTCCTGGAATAATCACGGAAGTCCCTTACATCCGCTTAAAATAATATCACTGTTTGGTGGAGTTATTTCTACTCAGGTTTTGCTTTTAAAATTGATTTTGTGTGTGAAGCTGTTTACCAATATTTACATTTATATAGATTCCAAATATTAAATCTGTCTACCTTTAGCAATAAAAAAGAAATAAAATAATATTGAATGATGATTTAAAGATAAAGTCTAAATGACCGGCTTGGGAGCAAACAATAAAAAATCATTAAGTGGTAACCCATACAATAATATCAAACACATTAAAGTAAATTGAGTGCTGTCCTGCTGGTAATTGGGTGTCATCTCTGTAGTTTTTTTCTTTAACAGTAATATATTGATTTACGGACCACTTTATTAAGCTCTTGGTATCAGTTTTATTATTTTTGTATTGTTACGGAAGCAAGTCGCTTAGTTATTCTCATTCCGTCCTTTATTTATTTCCCTCTTAGAAGGTAAGCTACGTTCGAAGAGCAACAATGTACTCATTATATTTGTTAAACTTCACTTCTTTTCACATTTTCTATGAGAAATTCCAATGAAAATTTTATTGAAAATCTTATTATTACTAAGAAATGATACTCATAAAATTAGTACACCCAGTAACAGTGAAGCAAGAATGTCCGCCTGTATATAACGCCGTTATTTTTTTGCCAATTACTTCAGGCTGTCAGTAAATAATCTACAAGTTAATTAAAATCGATCTAATTTCATTAAAAAGGAAACAACTTGACCTTCTAGGGAGTGATGGATTATTTGAAGGTTTAACTCATTAAAATATCCTAACAAGTGCAACAGGTGTGTCATACTAATATCACAATTATATCAATTGTTTTTAGCAGCGTATGTAGGTAAGGTTAATTAATAGTTAATTACAATTGCTCCTGTATATGTTCAACACTTCATATCCTAGTTAATGCGAAGATATAGGACACAGACACAGATAAGTCGTAATTTTTTTTTTGATATTCTAAATCCAATTGAATAGAAACAAGTAACAAACAATTTATTGATAAATAATAAAAATATGTACTTAAATATAAAGATACAATAATTATACAGTACAAAATATAGACGTATACATATATAAAATGCATATTTTCAGTGATAATTACCAAACAGTGCACTTAGTTGCAGGATTCATTGGTGAACCTAACGGACATTTAAAAGCTTGTGCAAAGTCCTCAGAATTTCTCAAAGTTCCTATTACCCTAAACCGACCAGGTGAATGGACCGCCGTCTTCAGTCGATTTTTTGCTGCTTCTGGTCGTGAAGTGCCACACCACACCTGAGCAAAGTTTAGAAAAAACAATTGCTTGTTACGTAATGGAAGGTATGGCAGTTCGAAATCTTTATTATGTTCCAACCAACCCAAATACGCTTTATAAGCTTGCTTAAGTCCGCCATTATCTGCAATATTCTCACCCTGTGTTGTAAGTCCATCCAAGGGTGTATTGACTTCAGGGACGACAAAGGAGTTATATTGCTCGACGATGCACTTAGCTTTATTACGGAATTTTTCTGTAGCTTCGTCAGTCCACCAAGTGTTAAGGTTACCATCTTTGTCAAAAAGTCTCCCTTTATCATCGAATCCATGTGTTATTTCATGACCTATCACAACTCCAATTCCACCAAAATTCAAGGCACGTGGGAAATACTGATGATAAAAGGGAGGCTGTAGAATACCTAAAATATTGAATTGAGATGGACAGCGTGATTAATAGCAGTCTACATTAATTTTACCTGCAGGAAACATGATTTGATTTTTATTTCTACTATAGTAAGCGTTAACAATGGCTGGGGCTGTATTCCACATATTTTTGTCAACTAGTTTTCCAATTTTTACGTGTTCGTTCCTGGTTAAATGCAACAATATACTCAAGCTATTCTCGAAATAATAATCTGGATGTATTTTGATATCTTTATACCTATCAGTTAGCATATCTTTATTTAATATAATATCGGGATATCCAATTCTAAGTCTCATAGCGTCAACTTTAGCACTAGCTATAGTTTTTGTTACATCATCTAACCAATCGCTATACAGCAATATTTCTTTGAAAGCATCCTCCAGCTGTTTCGTCATTAAAATCGTGTCGTTTTTACTTTTTTCGTTAAAATGTGCATTCACAAATAAATTACCTAGCGCCATGCCAAGATTAGAATTTACCTGCGCAACACAAAACTGCCAACGTGGTGGAGAAGTCTCTCTGCCAAACAATAGATGATAAAACTTTTGCTTTGCATTTTGGAATCGCTGATCTAAATTATTTACCCTGTGTCTTACAAAACGCCACAGTAAGTAATTAGCTATTGTCCTAGACGGAGTTTTGCTAAGTAAATTAATTAACTCCTGAAGATATCCCATACAATAGCATACTATTGGCGTTGATAGAGATATCTCTGTTTGAGCTACTGTGTTGAAATATCTTATCCAATCAAATTGTGGAACATAGGCTTGTAGTTCACCAAGCGATAACCGAGCATATATGTTAGTTAAATTTCGCCGCTCTTCTGGATCGGCTGTAATCATTGCTAACTTAATTTCAAAATCTATTATATCTTTAACATCATCAACAGCTTGGCCTTCAGGGGCGCCCAATATGTGCACGACGTCTAAAAGAAATTGATGGTACGCTTGTATGTATTCTCTAGATGTTCCTGATAAAAAGTAATCTCTAGATGGTAAACCCAGAGATGTTTGATCTAATTGTATCACGTATTCGTCCGAATTTTTTATATCTGGTCCAATCCATTCCGATATGAGTATATCATTATTATATAGCCGTAACTGAGCCACAAGCCATATAAAATCGAAACAAGACGGATCCCAATCCTTTTCTAAAATTGGCCAACCTCGAAGTTCAGACAGTAAATGCATCAACGGTTTTGCACCTCTTTGATCAATTATATTTTCTTTCATGCAGGATTTGTATAAAAATTTTGCTTTCCTTATTGGATCTACGTATTCAGTTTTAGAACTTTTCAAAACTTCCTCAAAGTATGGTGTTGGTATCACCTGATTAGGTAAAAAATCGTACATTTCTAAAGTTTTATCCACAGCAATTAATTTGTCATCGTATGCGCCTTCCTCATTTTCATTTTCTAACAACCGCTTGAGCTGATAATCTAAGTTCTCGCGTAACATTTCAAAAGTATCGAAACCTCCGTGATCTGGTGGAATGGGATGATATTTATGCCAGTTCCCACATGCGTGTTGATAAAAGTCTTTACACGGATCTTCTGTTAGGTCCATGTACTTTAACATACTTTGCCCTTGGTGTTTTCTAACATCTTCAGGGGACAGTTGAACATCCCATAGGTTGGATTGTTGTTGCATTGGCTCAAGCACTTTATTTTTCGAAAGCATTAAGGGTACTCTATTTGGGTTGGGCTGCATTTTTAGATGAAGAGGGGGTATATGAGCAAATAAATCAAAATTTTTTAGGAAATCCATATCATCAAAGGCAAGATCTCGTTTTCTTCTGATATGACTGTATTCTGATGCAGGTCGTGACAGCACGTAAGGTTTATAATTACCAGTATCTATTAGTGGCGTGCTTTTATCAGCCTTATTTAAAATTAAATTTAATTCTTGGTTATTTAAAGTAATATGCGAGAAAACTACGCACATTAAGATAATCGGTAATAACAATTCCGGTAAAAAGAGTACATGTCTACAATGCATACACCATTTATAAAAAGTATTTATGGTTTTTTTCTTGTGATACTTATTTCCTTTATAAAATTTAACTTTATCCGAAACGCACTCTTTAATAATCATTAATTATCCACTCTTTCCTATAATACAACTGCAGGTCACACAGTCTGTTGACATTACCGTTGCAGTTGTCAAATCCGCCGTCAAAAATGGAAATAAAAGTTCTAAATTCTCGCGCCCCATGTTTCTAGAGATCATCTGTGCACCTGGGCAGTTAAATGAAGTGTTTACTTTTTGTTGACACGCTATTTCATTAGTAAGAAATATTGGAAATTGTAGTATAAAGAGACAATTGTTAACCTGTTCCTGGGTAATCCCGCATTTTAGGAACCTGAGTCGGGCGCATGCGCCAACTACTCTCAAGCCACACCCCTTTCTACGGGGTAATAAAAAAATACAGACCAAAATACACCCCATAGAATTTATATATAGATATACTCGGAGTAGCTGATAAGTTTAATAAAGAAATAATAATAAATAATTTAATAAACTATATCTCTACTTGTAAGGATTATTAATGTTAACTACCTATAAATAAAGGTAAAATAAAAATAAAACAAGGCGAAGGCTTTATTTACTATAAAATGCATGTATGCAGTATTGATACATAGATGGCGCAATCTGTATTCAAACTACACTTATTTATTTATTATATTTAATTTTGAGCTTTCGTCTGGTGCTTTTCAACAATACAAGCAATAAAATTTCTTAAAAGCCATCTATATTTTTTTACATACATAGTTTCCCAATTTCAAACAAAATATATCTATATAGAATCTAAGGCGTGTTTATTTTTTGATGCGCTCTAGAAACGGATGTGGGTCACGGGTACCCGATGATGCCCGACGTCTCCGTAAAATGCAGGATTACCTGTTCCTGATTGCTAATTCAATATCCAACGTTATGTTCAATACATAATAGGTTTATGATTATATGAAAACATTTTGTCCACAAAACCTTAGAAAATAAACTTCGTCCTTCTGTTCAAAGTTCAGAAACCAAAACGTTGGTAGTATTAATTAGAAAATTTTAAGAGATTTATAAAACATTGATAAGTGGATCCGCGTTGTTCCGCGTGTACAGTGGTTCAATGGTAACGGCCTTCGTTAATTAATTTTTTATGGTCAATGGGTTGAGATTGTAAAAGCCCGTGAACGCGAGTGGGGATGATTTTCGCGACTGCACTGCGTGAATCTAACGTGTAGAAATAGGATGGAATAGTATCCAAAAACCTCTGAAATGAAATCATATGCAACCACTTATACATCCTTCGTATTATCCCAACGAAGTTTAAATTACCAACATTCACAAATAAAAATCGTAATATATATGGTGATTTTATAGCATAATATATATTTATTTTTCAACCAACAGAAATAACAAATTTCGCGACATTAATTTCACCTTCTTTATAAATTTTTGATCACCCGTTATGATTTATTTATTTATTCTAAGTTATTATTAATATCACCAGTATGACACCTTGATTTCGTCTCAACGTAGATACTACAGCCATATTAATCTCTCCGTTTTGAATTGGCGCCATGAAGATTACAAAACCGTTCCAACTTCCAAGGGTGCGTTCGCGTTTACAATCAGACCGATCGGATGTGTTATTCGCGTTCGTATATAAGGTCGATTTGATCTGTACC
>JARFOC010000226.1:50204-72571 GCA_031763485.1 Osmoderma eremita | reverse complement strand
AGTCACATAGAAGTAAGTTTACACCATAAAGTTATTTTTAGCAGGTGAAGGAAACGTTATTGGAACTTGCGATCATTTCTTATAAGTCGCGGAAAATTTTAAGTCTGTAGAACGTAATAAAAACTTCAAAATTTACTTCAAAGGAATTATTACTTTATGGTCGTACCTTGGTAATATGAATTGATTAATATGACTATCGTAATTTACCGCTAAGTCATAGAAACTTCAAAGTTATTTTATTAGTAAACGTGACGTCGCCAATACCAGTGAATTGATTTTAAGGTTATCTTACTACAAAGTAATAAATTGTGGTAGAAACTTGTTTCGGATACTTTAAATTTGGTAAATGAAGTAATTTATACAAAAAAGTAATATTTATAGTCG
Source organism: Osmoderma eremita (assembly GCA_031763485.1). NCBI lineage: Eukaryota > Metazoa > Arthropoda > Insecta > Coleoptera > Scarabaeidae > Osmoderma > Osmoderma eremita. The sequence goes on along the minus strand of JARFOC010000226.1, from coordinate 72,187 downwards.
CGATTACGTCTGAGCTACTTCAAATACGTTCCAGTCTCGGTTTCAGTTACTTTGGTGCTTGTTGGGTAGTATCTAAATAAATTCAAAGAAGCAAGAGGAAACTAATCAAAATGCGTCGTCAAAGAAACAAAAAATAAAATTGTATTATAAATCCTACATGAAGAAACTTATTAACAATCAAGTACTAATAATATATTAAAGAATGAGTGTCATAGGACAGGTCTTGGGCACGAGCGTAAGTTTAGCTAATGGATTTCTGCAATAAGTGGCTTATGGCACAAGTTCTTTATGTTATTTTTTATAATTTGCCTCCTTTATGCTCTTTTTTGACATATATAGTAATTTCAAAATTTCGTCCTGGTTAGTAATGTCCTATGATATTTGTAGTCAGTTTAACTTGTCAATTTTCTATTAAAATTTTATACTGAAATTTAATGCAAAATGAATGATAATTTATTATGTATCCCATCTGAAATTAGAGAAATTTGCGTCTGATGTGTTTGTGATTATTTGATGTTTCATCCACTGCGGTTGTGTGCGGTTGACAGTTTGACTTTACATTTTCTGGCGTTTGAAATTTCAATTGACCACCCTTGAAAAACTAAATTGCACTACTTTTATATTGTAGCGTACTGCGCTATAATGGGATATTAATGCACCGCTTTCGATGCGTTCATAGCTTTATTATAATCACAAATTAGAAAAAAAATATTAAAATAAACAGTACACTTCAAGTGAATATTGTATCCAGACAACAATTATCTATTGCATACTGCTCGTATTTTGCATGTAAACCGAAAGAAAGAGGTCCACTGATTCATAGGCAATAGTAGACTACACTGTCCTCACGCTGGTGATGACAAATGAATACAGTACATGTTCTACATATGTATTATATTATACCGAATAATTGTCATTGTTAACTAATATATATTTTGAACATGTTTACTATTTAAGGGTTAAACACCTGCAAAGATATCGATTACTGAACACAAAAATATTAATTAAGTAATTATAACTTTATTCTTTATAACTTATTACAATTAATTACAACTATTTATATTATTTTTATTGTAAAATGTTTATTTTAGCAGAACTATAATAGTGTAAGAATAAATAGTTATTTTATTAGCTGTGCATAGGCTGCATTATTTCTATAAGGTATAATATTATAAAATATTCAACTCCCAAGTTATCTACAAGGTTGCTTTCAAATCCTATTCAGGCAGTAAGTCGTCACCTAATTGTTCATCGCCAAAATCGTCGAAATCCAAATGTTTAGCTGCGCCTGTTTTTGGTCTAGTTGGTAATGGCCCTAGTGGGTCGGTGTATGAGGCATCTACGGAACGAATACAGTTGTTTGAAAAATTTGAGATATAATCGATACTTCATTCAAGTTAAGAATAAAGTTGTGAGCGCTGTGATTGCGTGCCTAACACAGATACGCAATAAGCGTATATCCGGAAATCGCTGGTGCATTCAAACTTATTTAAACAGGAACAGTTAATTTAAATCTGAGCAGTTCGGATATATTACCAATGGCTTAGTAATGTCAATAATTTGGAATTTCACACACCACAAATTGATTTAATAATTGGTGTATTTAATAAACAGAGTCCGACATTCGAATTCGGGACTTGGTTGACAATGGGAGCCCACGTGCTCTCGAAACATATGTACCGAATTTATTAAATCAATTTATGGTGTGTGGAATTTCCGATACTGCGGCTGGTATCACCAATAGGTGATACCTCACGGTAATCGCAATTCTACGCGGATTAATAACTAAAATTTGCTTGTATAAAAGTATGCAAAAACTTGTTAATTTATGGATTTATCGAAAAAGTAGATGGTAACGGTAGTAATAACAAAAATATGTAGTTCTTACATTTGTAGACACTCAATCACATATGTTAACAGACGCTTACAAGATTATTAGTTACAATTATTTTTTCTCTTTTTTTTATTGACTTCTCGTGGCACGGGATGTAAGTATGTATTTGTGTGTGTGTGTAAAGTGTTCAATGGTTTTGTTACTTCCCCCCTCGCCGTAAAAGGTAAAGCACCGTTAATTGAGGGTGACTCGAGAGGATACCGGACTCGTCAGAAAAATTTCTCTGGCGAGCTTCGAACCCTCGACTCCTGATGCTACCACTACGCTGCCTTCTTACCACTGGGCCACCGATCCGTTTACTTCTAAATCCAAGTCAGACAAAGAATCTGATGATGAACCAGTATTCACTGTTATAATTAATTCCTCCATCTATCTTTCACAATATCGCCCAATAGGTTTATTCTATTTTCAGTGCAATGTTCAGCATGTATAAAACATATGTTTTATCGTTAGCGCCAACTAATGTTTCATTTGAGCCCAAGTTCAATAGGATTTAAGTTGCAATGATATGGAGGCAATCGTAATATTGTACGGCCACTTTTTCTTAACATTTAACCTATAACACAGGACACTCACTGGAATGTTATTTGCATGTTGTTTTGCTATATCTAGGAGTTCAAGTTTCAATGAACCGTTGTTGGATACAATTCCTTTCATGTAAGACATTCGATTATTCTATTTTTTTCTCTGGGAATTATTAGGGATTTTATGTGTTTTGATTGGGTGGTAAGAGGTATTGTTCATTTATAATGACATATTCTGGTTCAAGGTTTGGCAATATATTTTTCACCCACCCAGTAAAAAGTTCAGTTTATATCTTCATGGTAGTGGCCGGTCTTTTTGAATTCAAACAGTAGAAGACCATTTATCAACACAGTCAGTTTCACTACCAATACGAAGGACAATGCGACGTTTTCATAAGGATCTCCTAAACACGTGACAGTCCATCAACAAATGCCTGTCAAGCAGCAGTTATTGTCGTATGTCTCCACTCCTTTGACTGACTGATCTAAATCTAATGCTATGTAAAAAAATTATGTCTATACAAAACAATATCATCACGTTCAATCAAAATGCTATTTCGGCTACGTTTCTCCCACTTAATATTTTTGAGCAGGTAGGTAAATCATTCTTAAAATAGACAAAATTGCACACGTTTTCTAATTGCACTTCTGAGATTCGTCTAATTGATCGAGCGTTGTTTGGCGTGTTCGTTTTTTGGTAACGTGGAATTTATGTAGTTTCCATTTCCACATTGGTGTCTCTCCAATGGCAATCCGCTTCGAAGCCAATTTTATTGAGGTTATTTTCGCGCCTATACTCAACATATCACGAAAGCAGAACTTATTGACAAAACAACCAACCACGAATCGGAAGATATTGCCCTATCTATACCAACGCTATATTCTTAACGTGAATGAAGTATAGTAACTTACCAACAGCAAGTTGGGCAAAACCTGAATCACCACTGCCAGCACTATTATGCAGTTGTGATAATCTGCTCGTCCTAGCGTTGCGATTGGCTGAACCTCTATTGCTCTCACCACCGCTCATATTTTCTGGTACAGGACTAAATCCAGAACCTGCTCGTGAAGATAAACCGCTACCACTTCTGATTGATCCTAAGTATAGAGTGTGTAAATACCAATTTAAAAACAGTGTTAATATAAGAATACCTGGTCTACTGCTGCTTACTCTATTTCTTACTTCTTTAGATTTTTCCAATTTTTTTAGTTCAACTGCATAGTCTTGAGCTTCTCTTATGCTCAGATCGCTGCATAATCTTACTAAAAACCTTAAACATTCCACATTTTCTGGAAAAAGTCGATGTATCTGTTGATACAATGTGAGTGCTTTATGTAAATTTCCGCTACGTCTATGGCAGCCTGCCACCATCATGTGCCATTTAGGAATACTAGGTTGCATTTGTGCAGCTTTTTCAAAGAATACTAATGCCTTTTCAACTACTTGCATTTCTATGTAGTACGAGCCTAGCCAATCAATTACTGCCATATTTGCTGGATAATATCTAAAGGACTAGAGAAAAATGAATTCGGACTCAATAATTGCAAATTAAATTGTTTTTGTGTCATCTTACATCGTAATGGTAATGATGCGCTTGCTGCTTATCACCTTCATGGTCGAATAATTCGCCTAATTTTTGTAAAGCTGTTGCATCTGCTGGAACTAAGCCAAGTAGTTGCTGATACGTTTCTGCTGCTGCTTCCGTATCACCTATTCTTTCAAACAAGGATGCGATTTGATAGACTACTTCTGGAAGTAGTGCTAGAGATCCTGTAAACTTTTGGAAACATTCTAATGCTGCTTCATAATGCCCTAATTGCTTTAAGTTTAAACCTACAATAATTGGGATTTATAGTATACTTGTTGTTTTGGCACGCACTGAATAACCCATATTTTACACTATATAACTAATAACAAATCTTACCCAGGTTATATAAACCTTCCACATTCGATGGATCACATTCCAAAGCATTTAAGAAATAATTTTTGGCATCCTCTAAGTTACCTTTAGTCATTGCGCAAGCCCCTAAATTCACAAAGCCTCCCGCATTGTATCCATCCGAATGTTTTGCAATTTCTCCATACTTTTCTGCATTTTCGTAGTCTCCTTTCTGAAAAACAAGTATAAACAATTAAATAGGAAGCGCACCTTCTAGGTCATAAAATATAGCTTAACCCTCACCAGGTAGTATATAAAACTCAAATTTGTTGCAGCACTTGTAGCAATAGATGTTTCTTTGTCCAACACCTTCAAAGTATCAATTGCTTCATTCAACTGACCTTGTTTTAGATACACAACTGCTTTATTTATTTCTAGGTCTCCAGCTAATCTTGCGTATTCGGAATTTTTTATAGTTTCAACACACCAGTCATATCCTACAGTAATTAGAATTGTTAGTAAATAGTAAAATATGTATGTCATATTTACCTGCACTAAATGTATTTTCAATCAACGGAGCAATTAACTTTGCTGCAACAAGGATGCAATATTCTGCATCTCCTTTTTTTTGTTTTTCATAATTGTGTAAGTCATCGTTTTGTATAGCAGCTGCCAGCAGTATGTCTTCAGGATTATCCTATAAAAATACATCTTTCCAACAAGAAAACACTTAGATTTTCTATAGTTTCTAAACCCGCGCATTAAAATTTAACGTTTTTGCCGACAAATTAATTTTCCATAGAGTACATAGCAAAAAATTATTCCCTTTACTATCTGTAAAAAGCCAGAATACGCTAACGCTCAACCATGAGATGAGCGCGTATATAGCGTTCGCGCTCATATGGGCGAACGTAAACGCGCACACATGAACGTTACCGTAAGGGCATCGTGTAAACAGACGCCGCTGTGATCATATGACTAGCGGCAACCAATGATTGCCGCCAATGTACAGTACAGATTGTCAATCATTGGTTGCCGCTTGTCATGTGATTAAACCGCCTGTCTGTTTGCACGTTCATCGGCAAGCACTCTCACGCATAGGAGCTCAGTCTAGCCGGCCTTGGGTATCTTTAGTTCAAGGCATTATTTTTATTTCGTTGAGAGTGCCACTTTACGGTGCTTTTTGTATATGACCAGTAATACACATTAGTTAAATTCCGTTCATTGGTTTTATATAGAAAGCTGGAGGCACTGTACTTTTGTCATATATCATCATAGGAAAATTGCTGACGCGGATGGCCGGATAGTGTTTATAGTATTTGTTTTCCTTTTATTGTGATCATGATAATAATTCAGTTTCACTATCACTATTAGCAGAGTTCTCGATTTTCTTTTTAAGTTGATGGGGGTACATATAATAAACTGTTATTCGTCCCTAGACGGACAAGTAAAAACGAGTAAGACGGGGTAAGTGAAAGAAACTCGTCCTGCGATTCTAGCGCCCAAAACGGATATGACGTAATATGTATTTCTTAGATAAAGAGTAGTCTACTAAAAATAAAGGGGGAACATGGCAATAGGCTAATAGCAAAAGATGAGAGACGGTGGTGTAAATTTGTATATAGTTAGGGAATCTAAAATTGTAATTTATCATCCCAATAGCTTTAGGGTAAAAAAGGAATTTGATTATAAAGTGATTTGACAAAAACTAACAGTAGATTCTACTTGTCAAAGTAAAGCAAAAAGTCTGAATAAACATATATCCGAAAACGTTCAGTTAAGGAGTTAAGATAATAGTTATTGTCTCGTTTCAGAATTGACATTGCTGCTTTTTAAATCAAGAACTTGCAGAAATGCACTTAATATACGAGCAAGCACGAAGTAGTGCTAGGAAAATTAGTCAACTATTTGCATTAAGTTATCCCAATTGTCGTTATCCTTCCCATTCACGTTTACAGTTCTTCATCCGAAATTATGAGACTGGTACGTTGAAAGTTAGCGGTGGCGCTAGTCGTCCACTATTGGTAAGATCGGTAACTACTGAAGAAATGGTACTGGATCGTATCGAAGCAGAACCATTAACTAGTACACGTGCAATTGACATGAAGTATTTCCTAATCAACTATTGTTGACGAACCTGTCCTTACCTGTAGGATATTGTTTACTGATGAAGCTTATTTTGCCAAGGATGGTGTCTTTAAGACTAGAAATAATCAGATTTGGGCATATGAAAATCCACACGTTACACATAGGAAATGTCATCAGCGAAGATTCTCTTTTAATACTTGCGCAGGTATTGTCGGATTCGCAGAGAAAGGCCCAGAAACTGGCCAGTACGCCTACCAGACCTTACCTCTCTAGAGTTTTTTCTTTAGAGTTGTCTAAAAAGTCTAGTATACGAAATACTAGTGGATATGGAAGAACATTTACTCGCAAGAATTTTAGCTGTTTGCGAGATAGTTCAAGCTACACCTAGTGGAGCATGTGTAAGGGAGAGAATTGCTAATTTATAGTATTTTCATTGAGATAAAGTGACTTCCCACGATTCCCAATGACGGAATGTGATCTTCATTTTAATCTGTTGTATCTCCTAAGCCAACGTTTTCGGACATATGTTTATGTAATATATGCCCGTGTAATTGACGTAAAAACTGTTGGGCATGCCAACACACGAGTTATTGTTATCATTATTATTCAGACTTTTTGCTTTATTTTGACGGGTAGAATCTACCGTTAGCCTTTGTCAAGTCAAGTCAAGTTTTTGAATCACGCTGTACATAATAATTATTTTTCATAAATATCGCGAATTTTATTAGTCAAGGAATTGAAAAGTAAGATTCGGGAAGGAATCAAAGTTCGCACGGGATTCATTTCCAAGCGAGCGAATCAAATTTTTTGATTCTCCACATCCTGTTATACACTCGTAGCGTATCGTGCGTGCTCTGTCGTGTGCGTGAGTATCAAACAATCGCTGTTTCGACTCGCGTGCATGCACGTGAGTTTATCAGAACTGTTCAAACTCATGAGCAAAACATGAACCGTGTGTGATTTATGATCGCATATGAGTATACTCTGCTCCAGACAATAGTACTGCAGATCAGAAAAAGAAATTACGAAATTGTGTCATCTGTAATATAGTTTCGTATTCATGTAAACTATTAATTCCTTGGATCTTCTCGAAGTGGAGGAACAAGATTAGGAATCAACCAGACCGCCGGAGGTAGTCATTACGGAACATGATATCAAAATGGAAGAGATCACAGAGGCCTTTAAGAAACTGATATTCGAGGAAGCACCTGGTTACGAGGGGATAAACCCTGAATTTCTTCTTGAAGTTATGGGAGAAGGTATAATTTTATTCCATAAAATCCTCAATACGGCATGGAAAACAAAAAAGATCCGAGAAGATTGGAAATTGGCAGAGGAAACAGGATTGGATATTTTCTATTAGACAAATTTCTGAAAGACTATTGAGTAGCAACGGAAGTATCTACCCATTTGCTTTAGACCTGAAAAACGACAAGCTACTTAACTCTCTCTTAAAAATTGACAAATCCAGGGGGATCTTCGTATGGGACTCGAAAGTACGTACCTAACAAGCTCAATAACATAATAAGAACAGATAATAAGTACACAGCAACAAGAATCAGACAACGAGGAATCCTACGCCCAACTTTATTTATAATGCTCGTGGATGACATTTCAAGATACGCCAACCAGCTGATGGGGCATACATGTGGGCACTAGACATCTAACCAATAACAAAAGATTTCCTATATACAGACAACTTAATCCTAACGACTCCCAATGTAAACGAACTAAAAAGATCCAGAAAAACTTGGGAACAAATATTAAAAGAATACTGGATGAAGATAAACCAAGAAAAAACAGAAATTCTCATAATCTCGAAAGAAGATGAATAGGAACCAAACGTTGACGAACATAAGAGAAAGGTTACAAATGAACTGAATACCTGGGAGCAATTATAGATAGCAAGGAACACCTACAGAAAGAAACAAATAACAGAATTGCTTCAACAAGACTCTTCCGCGCTTTGAAAACCGTATCTTTAAACAAAAGGGAAGTCTTCAAACTGACAAAAGTAAACATCTATGACAGTCTTCACACTGCTCTCCAGAAGTGAGTCATGGGTTCTAACTAAAATGTTATAATTGACAGTAAAACTAATGGAAGTAAGAGTATTGAGCAAAATAGAGGGCGTAACCTGGCAGGATAGAATACGAAACAGAGAATCAGGGAAAGATTAAAAGTAATACCCATAACAACCAAGACCAAAGAATGCCAACTTAGCTGGTTTGGGCATCTTGTGAGAATGAAAGATGGCAATCCCGTTAAAGGAAATCTGAGAAGCAGGATGGGAAAATAAAGGGAGAGGAAGACAAACAAGAGGGTGGAACAAAAGGTAGCACAGGTCGTTGAAGCCCGAAAGTACACATGGTACAAAGCACCTAACGGTAACTGGATAAGTAGGTAAAGTAATTAATCACTTCTACCTATTGGGTGTAGGGTACTAATTATCCATTCTGTTTCATTATTCCTTTATAAACTTATTCCATTCCCCCATGAATGGTTAACACACTAAATATTATAAGAGAAAGTCTATACAATGAAATAGATCTAAAACCTGATCAGTAGTATACTTTTCATCATCTTCCATGTCAAGTGGTATTGCAAGCAGTAGTGAGAATGCATTCTTCATCTGTTCCTTATCTTCAAGAGCTCTGCAACACAAAACAAGATGCAAACCAGCTCTATGGTATGGTTGTTCACTCATTATAAATTCTAAGCTGGTAATTGCCTCTTCATATTGACCCATTTGTACAAATACCATTCCTATGTTATGCATAATTTTGATCCTGCAATATGTTTCTAACTACAATTTCTTTTTATCAAGTAAACAAACTACCTTAAATTCTTTTGACTCGAGGGAACTTGATCTAAAGCCATTCGATACATTTTTATGGCCTTCTGATATTGGCCTTGTTTGTAATAAATATTCCCCATGTTAACTTTTAGTCTATATGCATTAGAAAACATTCTATTTTTTGTTATCATTTGATATGTACTTAAAGCTTCACTATACAGCTCATTATTAGCATACTGATTAGCCAAAGTAAATAATACCTTTAAAGAATGGATGTGTTATAGATAAACATACAAATAACAGTATTTTAAACTTACAGAATATGTTAAATCCATGTTATGATGATCACTTAAGCCAGCCTGTTCTTGTATCCTAATCAGATTCCTCTCTTTGTTCGAAGCCTCTTTTGCTTTCAATAAAGCCTTTTTGAAGTTACCTTCATTACTGGCTAAACAAGATTCTTCTATTAATTGCATAATTTTAGCTTCTTGAATGCGAATCTTTTCTTCTGGTCTATGGCGAAATTAGGTGTTAATTCAAGTTTGGCAGTCTTAAATGCTTCTTACGAGTCATTTTTTTGCAATTCCGTTGGAGATGTAATAATAGCGGCCTGATTAAGTGGATCAAACATTGGTTTTTGTGATGTATACCCAGCACCACGAACAGCTGTCATTGGCCGATTAATTAAATCCATGCCGGTACCTGGTCGAAAACCAGTACCTGGTCTCATTCCTGTTGCTGTTAACATACCTGTACTTTGACGTTGATACTACAATTTATTACTATACTTGCTTAATTATCAGAATACATAGAAAACTTACTCCAGATGAAGTACCGAATCGCATTGCAGTTCCTGGTTTAGATTTATTAGGTGTAGAAGCTTTATTTAAACTATCGTTTTCATTTAGAAAATCATACAATGGGTGAGCTTTATTAAAAAGAACTTCAAGATCTTCATCATCATCTTCGATTTTATGCATGATTATTAAGAAAGCTTACTTAATATTTCTGTTGGTATTTGTTTGTATTAACTTGAAAGACAAGACATATATTTAATTGAAGCAAAAAAACCATTTATAAAATTTAAGAGATTAGTAATTTTGTTTGAAGTCGTGTTATATTGTAAATGAAATAAATTGTTTTATGTAACATATTTTCTCAATTTTGAGCTATTTTACATTGAAATAAAATTTTTGAAATATGTCACAAGGAGTAATGCGCACAAGTATGCGCCATAGTTCAAGTCTGGTTATTATTAAACCAAATCTTTTCTGTAAATATGATTATTTTAAAAATCGTGTACATAAAAGTTTTTATAAATATCTAAGAATATATCGACTACCAGAAAATTTATTTGTTAAATAATGGTTATAAAGACTTATAATTAAGGAGTTTTTTCGTATTTTATTCGAAAAGTATAGTCAATTTTATTGGGATTGCTAGTAGTAAAATATGGCGACCGGAGATACGACAAGATATAGCGATTTATGTAGGCTATGCGGAATTAAGACCGGTGAAATTATGGGAATTAATATTTTTGCAGACGAAGGCATCGTTCGACAAGTTTATAAAAAGATCGAAATTTGTCTTCCAGTACAGGTAGAGTCAATATTCTTTCGGTTCAAATATATTTATTATTGTATTTACAGATTCACGAATCAGACGAACTGCCAAAGATGATTTGCAAACAATGTATACTTAAATTAGATTTTTTCGTAGATTTTCGTGAAAAATCTCTAAGAACTGAAAATTTGTTAATTGAGCTGTATAAAGAACTAACTAATGCAGGCATACAAAATGATCAAATGAAAATGAACATTGTATTTGATCATCCTGAATATATAATGGTGCAACACCATTCTCTTATGAATGATAATATACAGAATGTGTCTGAAGAGGATTTAAATCAACTAGAACATCGTGAAAGCATGGTTATTGAACATCAAATAATATTAGGTCCCCAACCTGTGGAGATTAATAGCCATTCCTTAGATAATATTGATAATATCGATTTAACATCCAATCATAGCTTACAGTCTCGTGGTACTATGTTAGTTGACGAAAGCGACACATCTCATATAATCGAAACATCTCGATATAGCACCACAAACTTAGAATTAATTAATCAGGATCATCAGTTACATACGTATGCTGCAGATGGTTATACCTTAAATGATATAACTTTAAACAGTGAATCGATTCAAGATAAGGTAACATTCTTGATATTTGACTATTATGCATGTAGAATTATAACGTTTAATGCAAGTTTAACATAAGTAAATACACTTTTGAAAATTAGAATCACCATTGATTTACAATATTAATTTTATAAAATAAGCAATTTGTTTTGTTACTTAGTTATTCTCATTGTTCTGTAAAAGCCAATTTGTTGATTGGAATGTAAGTGAGTATCCCTTACCATCTTTTAATCAGTTGCATACACTCTCACAACAAAACAGCAGACTTTTGAAGCGATAATGTTAAAATCATACCAACACAACTACACCTTCAGCAAATGCATAGTAATCTCAAATCTAGTGACATTTCGTCTGCGTAGGATTTCTTCAATTAGAGCGTTGCCAGTTGCATAGATAAAGTTATTCGTCAACGCACTTACTTGACTTTGACATTCTATTTAGTGTTTATAATTGTCGTTTTTTTTTAACCATATTGTGGGATGTGGCAACAATGTCATGAAACGACGAAATGTCAAAAGTCGGTTGTTTAATTGTGAGACCTATAATGCACAAGGTTTTATGATAATTATTTGTATTCCAGTTTTGAATATTGTCTTTAGGAAATTTGTCTTCATATTGGCACCTCTTGAAATACGCAGTGAGATTATTTCAATAATTATGAAATGATACTTCACTCATTATTTTTGATTCATTTTAGACTTATTTATTTTAAAATGTTTGAGCAGCTATACACAGTCTGATTAATGTGAGGACAGTACAGTAAATCTATCGCCACAATTTTTGGTGTATTCTTCATTGTTAGTGTTACTGTATTGACTAAATATTTATTCCTGTTATCATATGCGATTTGTTACATTTGATTTTCTTTTGTATTTTATCTTGGCGTTCTTATTTTTATTCTTACTGATTTTGGTATTTTAAAACCAGTCCTTTTCAGAACTATTGTCACCTCAAATAATTGAGCTTGTGAGTTAGTACATTTAATACATATTTATTCTGATAAATCATCCTGCTTAAGACCATGGTACAACTATAATAGGTAACCACATGCGCATCTTTTGATGACGACAAGTGGTGAAAAGTGGAGCAAACCCCTTGGCCGCTTTCCAGGTGAGAGCAAAATACTCGGGAACATTTTGTTCTGTCGTACTCCGCTTCCTAACAGCTTGGAATGCGCACGCCTCGTTCCGTAAGAGTGTAAAGCTCTGATAATTTTTTTGTGCTCGAGGGGAAAGTAGGTAAATATAGAGTAACAAACCTGGACAACAAACAAGTGTTCTAGGGTGCTCTGGAGTACTAGAAGCGCGAGCCTGGAAAGCAGCTGTTATAACATAATGTACGAATAATAAACGAAGTTAAAGCAGTGTTACCACATATATAGCAATAAAGAACATTTTCTTCCTACAAACAATGGGTGAAATGAAACAATTTAATATACCGTTAAGATGCATATATGTATGTATTTTGCTGATATATTTGATATTGTCGCCCGCATGGAATTTTAAATCATTATCATCGTATGCTGGGGACTATTGTATATAACATTGGTGAGGTACGGGAATGAATTGAATTTTAATTAGATCAGGGATGAATATTACAAATTAGTTGGGAACACAATCGCTATCAATCCACATGAAATTGTTACGATCACATTTGCCAGGTAGCAATTTTTTGCATTGATTATAATTAAACGGTTTACTATTTGTTGTGAAGTGTAAGAAAATATGGACAAAAATAATTAATTCATAGAACTCACGGTTCATATCATATGGTTTGACAGATATCTAGATAGGTTATGGTTTAAAAATACGAAAACTTCAATACTAAATAGTACGTCAAAACGACAAATGTCAAGTGAGTGCGTTGGCAACCTACCTTATCTATGCAACTGGCAACGCTCTAATTGAAGAAATCCTCCGCGGACGAGATTTGATATTACTATGCATTTGCTAAATGTTTGGTTATGTTGGTATGATTTTAACATTATCGCTGTCAAAAGTCGGCTGTTTCATTGCGAGAACTATATTATATTTGCACCATGCTTAAGACTGCCAGTGGCGCAATATAAGAGAGATAGATGATCAACGTATGCCAATGTAGTAAAAATTTGATGCGGTAAATTTAAACTAGCCTAAGATATTTAAAATCACACTGTATATATGCTGGATTGCAAAATCGAGATCTGTAAATAGACGTGAAACACGTAGAAGAAAAACAGGCGTAGTTACCAATGCAAAAAATTTAATGAAAATCATTTTCAGAAGAGAACTCATTTCTATCTAAATTAAATGAAATTATTTTTAAATATAAACTTCAAAATATAAATTGTATTTCTAACAATTAAATGCGATACAAGCCTTTTAAGGCAATATTTGAAATCTAATAAAATAGTCAAGTTAGTGTTAGAGCAGTGCGCTATTTTCCAGCTCTACCTGTCCACGTTCAATATATACAACTGCATTCTCCACGATATTCTTTACATAACTTTCTATGGACCAGTGAGAATTATTGTATAAAACATAATCTTTATTTTAAACAACACAATTAAGATAACATTTTTTTAAATTGATTTATTATATGCAATATTTTTGTTTCATTATACTTAGGAAACACAAATTATAGAAGATAGTGAAGAAGTAGTTAACACGGAAATGTTGACCGATGCGTCACCTGACAATAAAGTGACTTTAACATGTGAAGCAGATGACAAACAATTCACATTAGAAATTGATGATGATAACACTATTAAAGATTTCATAAAACATGAGGATAGTAATAGTGAAAATTGTTTATTAATCGACGAAGGGAAGTCCCAAATTTTTCAAAATAGTGTTGAAGCTAGTTTTAATGTGGAAGATTGTCGAATATGCGGAAAAACATTTAATAAAAGTGAATTTCAACAACATTATGAACAACACTTTATAAAGTGTATTGTGTGTCTAGCGGTTTTTCCTCATAAAACCGCTCTTGATGACCATTCGAAGGAAGTGCATGGTGCTACCCCTGAAAAAATTAAGGTATTGTTTTGGTTTGCTATAAGGGTTTTAGAATTAAAAACGTGTTTTCAAGCCACTGTCCTCTATTAGTTAAAATAATCTAGCATTCTCAATAAATTCCTAAACCACCATAGAACCTTTAATATATTTAATTCAATGATATAAGTATTACATAGCCAGTTAATGATGGCTTATAGGATAGCGTTTTATGATGTATTTGGACTCATTTACTGTATTTATTCTAATTGCCGCCGCTATTCCAATAACCGCCGCATTCTAATACACGTCCCAAGTAAATAATACCGAATGAAATAAACGCCGCACTGTAATAAATGCCGCCTCTTCATGCGAAGTGCGCATAATCAACGTCAGGTAGGTAGGGGAATCCCCGTTAAGCACATTCAGGTTGAATTTCGTATGTGGTACTAAAACGATGTCCTTTTGTAGTAAAACCAAGTTCCAATACAATTGTTTTTAGATGGATAGCAAAAGAATAGAAATGAGGATTTGGTTTGATTCGAAATAAACGCCGCACTCTAATAAATGCAGCACCTCTTTTAAACGTCGCAAAGACAGATGCCCTAAATGATTATACGCCACTGCGCCTATTAGAATAAATACGGTACTTTCAATACTCTTTTGTAGTCTCTAATATTTATGTACCATCTACGATTATATTTATAGTTGATATTTAGTTGCTACTGATGCAGTAGCAACTAAGTAATATCAACGGGTCATCAGTACTTGGTATTTTTATCATATTATTGTTGGTCGATCAGTAGAGCCCTGCGCCCATAGTTTTTTTTTTCTATCCGAACCGTATCCGCATCTTTACTATGCGCATCCGAACTGTATCCGCATTTCATAATTATGATAAATACTATATAAGAAAAGGTAATACATTTAGAGCATTTTTTTTAAAGATGCAAATATAAGCAAATATTTTGCTATTATAAAAAATAAAAATAATTGAAATGGAAGCTGGTGAGGATAATTAAATTGGCACTATTATTTTGCGTTACATCATGGATTACATTTAACCAATGTCCGTAAAATTTCTCGTGTTTTTTCTAGGTGATCCGTTCTCTTAGTAGTAAAAATTATCCGCATCCGCAAAAATTTTGCGGATATCCGACGACTTGCTTACAACAGAACAATCTGGCATTTGTTTTTTACATCACTATCAATTATAGGGGTAATGTCAAATACTAATTTACCGGCATTCATTCTGATATTGTCACGTACTCGTAGTAAAGCCAGTAAATTACAATACTTTCGTGTAAAGGGTAGGATAAACACAAACACTGCTGCCTGCTTTTCTATTTTCTTATTTTGCCACCTTTTATACAACTTCACACATCTAGACCTAAGTTTTCCTCCTTCTAGATCATCGTTGTTCTCTCAATCGCTTCTTTCCCCGCGGACGTCTAAAACGTTGACGAGGTTCCGGTGTAATCGACTATGATATCCGAATTCTTTATATCGACTTATTTCTTTTGTGGTGGAACTTTCGGTGGCAATATTGCAGATATATGGCATCTATTCAGCGAGTCATCTATAATATTAGTTATTAATTCTTATTAATTTTTAAATGTTTGTCCACAATCATTGTAGTGTCACACTTATACACTGTTTTTTTAGCAAAACATAAGAGAAAGATTAAGAAGAGATAGAAGCAACGGAAGCGATCAAAGTGATAGTGATGATGGCACTGATGATTTTGGTTACTCGGGTTTATCAAATTCCAAAGACGAAGAAGAACCTTTACTTGAAATATCTGAATCCAAGGGCGGTAAACTTAGAAAGTGGACGCCGAAAGTTTGTAAAGAATGTGGGAAGGCCTATAAGACTAATTACAAATTAACGGAACATATGAGGAAACATACTGGAGAAAAACCGTATAAATGTAGTTCATGTGATAAAGCTTTTCGGTCAAAAATAGGTTTAGCTCAGCATGAAGCAAAGCATACAGGTACATAGTAATTTGATTAATTATGTGATCAACTGAAATGATGTACACATAATATTAGCCTTATTAATATTTTAGGGCAATACGATTTTTCTTGTTCTGTTTGTGGCAAAGGTTTCCAATGTAAGAGTTATCTTATGGTCCATCAACGAGTTCATTCAGATATAAAACCATATCCCTGTACGACTTGTGGACAAAATTTTAAATCCAAGCAATCACTGATGGATCACACTAACCGCCACTTAGGTGTAAAGCCGTATATATGTGATATATGTGGCAGGGGATTTATAACCAAAGGTCAGTATATTTTACTTCATACATCAACATTCCCAGAAACTAATAGTTTGTATCATTGGACATAATGTGCGGGAAGTCCTACAATCCGTACAGAAAAAAAGTAAATAAAATAAAATTGCATTGAGAATATACCGTATGCGAGCTGCTGGTATGGGCAGCTGATGTATGCGAAGTCTACGTCTTCGATATTGTTGATAATGTATGTTATCATTTAACGTTGCATCGAATGTGCGTATAGATAATAAAATCTTTACGAAAAGTAGAATAACTTAGGACACGTGGTGCGATATAAAACAGGGCTATAACCAGATCAAACTAATTTGGTTGTGACGTAAGAACAACAGTTCTTAGTTCGGACGAACCTATGCATTCTGTCCACACTCAGATTAATGTTAATAATACCAGCGCACTAAAAGGATACATGGAGAAACATATGTGTACGCAGGCAATAATAAAAACGCATTACGGATCTTATTTATGAAATAAGTTTGTGCAGTTTTTGTTTAAAGTAGGCCATGAATATTTTTCAAGCTGTTGATCGGTACCACTTGTTTGTTATTTATCATCTACTTTAGTATGAGTCCTTCTTTTATCGGATACATACACATTTTGTATTTTTTTGTTTAATTCCTACATTTAAATAATTGAAAATGGCGACGAATAAAACATTAATTCGAGCTTGTTTACTCTATGAGTACAAACTTGGTACCCTTGGTACCAAAGCTGGAGTGGCGAGGCGAAAAATATGTGTCGCATTCGGAGATGATGCCGTAAGTGATCTAACAGCACAAACGCGGTTCAAAAAAAACTCAGCTTTGCCGATGAACCACGACCCTTTGGGAAACCGAAGATCGAAGATATTCAACAGGTTGTGGAGGAAAATTTCAGTACAAGGTGCCTAGAGCTTGCAGAAAAGTGAGTGATACCATTTGCTTGCACCTTCATCAGCTAGGAAAGAGGTGTAAGTTAAGCAAATGGGTCCCGCATGAATTGTCTAATGCTAACAAATTAAGTTGTCATACCATTTTTTCGGTAAACATTTCACGCAACGACCATGAACCAATTCTTGATCGGTTTTTAACCTGCGACGAAAAGTGGTATTGTATTCAGATTCTAAGCATGCGTATCATTGGTTATCGCCTACTAAGTCGGTACCATGCACTCCCAAAGATTTTATTGCGTGTTTGATGAACAACAAAAGGAGTTGTTCATTATGAGTTTTTGGTAAGGGATGAAACCATCACTGCTAACTTGTATTGTGAATAGCTTCATAGAGTACAAGCAGCACTCATCCAAAAAGAGCTTTCTTTGATCAATCGAAAGAAAGTGGTATTCTTACAGAATAACGCCAGGCCGCATACCGCTGGAGTGACCCGGGAAAAACTTTCTGAACTTGGTTGAGAACGTTATCACACCCTCCATATTGTCCTGACATTTCGCCAGATGATTATCCCCTTTTTTGTCTCTTGACAACTGTTATTAGTTCGATCAATAACTATATTTCTTAATAAATTATTATATTTTACCATTAGATACCGTGCGAACTTATTTGGTTACCTGATATTTTTCTCTCAAATTTTTTTAATAATTATTTATACAGCGTGTCTCACGACGAACTGCAGCGATTGATATATTGAAAACGTCACCAGAAAAACATGACATTTTGTCCTTAAAATTCTGATTTAAAGTTATCTAAGAATCCCTATACCTAAAGTCATTTGTTTTCGGGATATTTCGATTCTTTATAGAAAAGTGACATATGCAAGATAAGTTAAGTAAATGTTGTTTTCTCATAAGCGCTTCCGGTTTCTTCAATCCACTTGAGATACTTGCAGGCTGAAGGTAAATGAATCAAGGTGGTGCATAAAAATTATTCTGTCTTGTACAAGGTGTACATAAAAATTGACAATTGACATTTTCCTTGTAATACAAGGGGTCATGAAATAGTACAATACGATGGAAATAGAAAGGAAAAACAAAAGGCAAACACGATTTGTTTGAAAGTTGTATTAGACAACATTGTGTAAATTGAAATGACATAGTTATATGGTTAATTCTGCAACCAGGAAGGGATACAAATAGTCCCCCAAGAGCTTGCTTGTGTTGTAAGGTGCGAACGGACTATAGATTGTCAACATGATGTTTTAGCTTCGCATTTATCGTGTATGTTTGAAATTTCAGGCTTATGCAGAGCGCATCAAAAAGTTCACACAGGATTGGATAATAGGAAATATTCCTGCGTAGTCTGTAATAAAAGGTTTGTCTCAAAAAGCTATCTACGAACGCATATGAGAATACATACGGGAGAGAAACCTTTCATGTGTGAGGTAAATAAGTTATACCTATATACAGTAATTTTAATTTGGTTAGGTATTATATATACAGGTGGCTGATTTTTCCTTGTACACTCATTATTTCCGTGGGAATCAAAGTATTTAAAAATTGAAAGGCAAGTCGGATACAATATTTTGTGCTCTTTCCAGTCAGGTAAGATAGATTGCTGTATTTTCAAAAACAAAGGAGAAGCGAATGACAGTTTGGTTTCTTAAATTGAACATGCTGTATTTTTCTGCATATTTAGATAATTTATTTATCTTCTCTTTAACATCATAATAAAAAAAAACGCAAATTACATAAGTAGGCTTGAGAAATGTGAAATGTCGACATAATTTATTGTGCAGAGCTCAGATGTGCTTTTTTGTCAGCTTTTGTTGAAATTTTTTTTGTGGACATTTTAAACAATTTCTGCAATAGGATATTTTTTGATTTTTTTCTTTTTGTAAAATAAATTCATAGCCTATTTATGTAATTATGTTTTTGTTATTAGGACGTTTTTTATTGTCTAAGGAGGTGAAATAAAATCGTTGGTGTATTCAGAATTTCATAACCTATCTAAATGTGCAGGAAAATACAAGATGTTCAATTTAAGAAAACCAAACTGTCATTCGCTCCTCTTTTGTTTTTGAAAGTACAGTAATCTATTTTACCTGACTGGCAAGAGCACAAAATATTGCATCAGATATATCATGAATTTTTTAAATACTTTGATTCTCATGGAAATAATGAGTGCACAATGAAAAATCAACCACCTGTATATAGCATTTTCGAATATTGATTGTGACTCGTGTACATGTGAAATAGAGATATCCTCGTATAACGGGGTTAGCGTTCCATTACTAAATGGTGTTTGTGAGCAATTCTGCGCATGTTAAAATTTCTACACAACCATTTTATTTACTTCGCGAACGATACATGACTGTCGCATTTTTTGTTCGCAATGCCTGTGTATGTGTAAGTCAGCGGCAGCTGGTGATGACGTTTTGGGTGAGCAGTAGATAAGATGGTAGTGCTTTGTGCGACTTCGTATAGCTTCCGTGCTGTTAGAGAGACAGCACGTCCCACAAATGAAAACTATGTTAGAAACTGCCCACCCAAAACGTCATCACCAGCCGCGCCTGAGTAAATATAAGCCCGTTTAAGTAAACAAAAAAGATTTATAAATTGAGATGGCTTACAGGGTGACGCATTAGTGTGGCAAAGCTCGATATATGCGTTATCGTATAAGATTTCAAAAAAGTTATTTACGAAAATTTTAGACAGTCTTAAACTTAACATTTTAAAATTATTTTCATATATACAGGCTGTTTCATATCACCGGGGTGAACCAAACATACGTTTTCATAAATGGAACACCCTATATATTATTTTGAATTTAAACTAAGCTCATGCCTCACACCCCCTGTTTCAGAAGTTATGGTCAATTTTATATGCAAATCACTGGGAGTTCGAGGTGTTGTATACTGCAAATGACGCAGTTTGAAATTTTTCTTTTACCAGTATAGACCTTTTATATTACCCACATTTATAGCAGTGTCATTTTTTCAAAATTGTCAAAACTGAATACAGGGCGAGTCAAAACTCAAATACATTAATTTCTCAATGATTTTAATTGGATTGGAAAGAAAAATTTCAGACTGTGTTGTTTGCAGTATGCAAGACCTTGAATCTACAGTGATTTGCCTATAAAATTGACCATAACTTCTGAAATATGCTGTATAATTCAATGAAATTGTATATTGGAGGTGCGAGGCATAAGCTTAACTTAAATCCGAAATAATATACAGGTGTTCCATTTAAGGAAACGTATGTTTGGTTCACCCTGGTGATATGAAACGGTCTTTATATATGCAAATAATTTTAAAATGTTTAGTTTTATTTCTCTACAATTTTCGTAAATAACTTTCTTTTGATATCTTATATGATAACGGATATATCAAGCTTTGCCACACTAACGCATCACCCTGTAGAACCATAAAATAAAAATTTATATATTGATTTCTGTAGCAGCGTGACATATTTTAGATGAGTCATTCTATAAAAATTTTGAGAAACAAACAAAAATTGGACAATAATAAGCAGGTGTCCAATAGTTTATGTGTCTGACGTGCAATTTTCAATTTTTTTCGTACGAATATTAATAGGTATGCGGTAAAGGCTTTTTGACAAGAGTTGATCTTCGTATCCATTCCACTATGCATACAGGAGAAAAATCGTATGTTTGTGAAATGTGCGGAAAAGCATTTGCCAGGAGGGACGCGCTCAGGTGTCACAGAAGATCACATACAGGAGAGCGTCCATATACGTAAGACTTTTAACATTAGATTGACTATTAGATTAGTGCATAAGTTCCTAGTGTTTTTATTATTGTAACAACGGCGCCGTGTAAGAATTTTTCTTCTCTGACATAGATCGAAATTGTTTAAACTTTTAAAGAAATGTCAAAAACACTATGAACTACTAATAAGTAAACAAAAAGTATACTCATTATAAAAGGTTCTGTATATTATTCATAGGTGCGATCAATGTGGCCAGACGTTTACTCAATTTTCTCCAATGGCAATTCATAAACGCCTCCATACAGGAGAAAGACCGTACTCTTGTGAAGAATGTGGTAAAAAGTTCGTGTCCAAATCGACACTTATGTCTCACAGTAAGAAGCATGATACGAAAAATAGGGATAACTTTTAAAAGACTGTTTCTTAAATTACTTTTTAAGCATTTTATAAATATCTGTAAAAACGTTTAATAACAAGAATCTGACTATATTGTTTTGACTTTTTGTAATACAACAAGCAGTATGTGAAGTTCATCGGCTAACCCTCGTTGTAAGTGCTTATTTTTCATATTTAAATATTAACAGAATTGGGAAACTGATGTAAGTCATACACAATTATTGTCTATTGGCTGAGGGATTATGAGACAGTAGCTGCTTTCGTTTATACCAATGATTAGTAATCACGTAAACAGGATTATAAAAGAGCGCGTTCGATTAACGTGATT